>JAJEJO010050928.1:45808-75346 GCA_020662805.1 Glaucomys volans | reverse complement strand
AATGGATCCACCATTTGACCCAGCTATCCCACTCCTTGGCCTATACCCAAAGGACTTAAAATCAGATTACTTCAGTGATGCAGCCACATCAATGTTCATAGCTGCTCAATTCACAATAGCTAGATTGTGGAACCAACCCAGATGAATGGATAAAGAAACTGTGGTATACATACACAATGGAATATTACTCAGCCATAAAGAAGAATAAAATTATGGCATTTGTAGGTAAATGGGTGATGCTGCAGACTGTCATGCTAAGTGAGATTAGCCAATCCCAAAAATCCAAAGGCTGAATGATCTCTCTGATAAGTGAATGATGATGCATAATGTGGGGTGGAAGGGTGGCAAGAATGGAGGAAAGATAGATAGCATAGAGGGAAGGGAGGGATGTGGTTGGGGTGGAGGTTTAAGAATAATAGTAGAATGAGACAGATACCATTGCCCTGTATACATGTATGAATGCACAGATGGTGTGACTCTACTTTGTGTACAACCAGAGAAACAACAGCTGTACTCCATTTGTGTACAGTAAATCAAAATTAAATAAATTCAAAAAAAACAAGAATGCCAGTTGGAAGAAACTGCCAAAAAAAATAATACTAAAAATTAAATGGATAAATAGAATGTGAAGGCATTTTTAACAAGTCTTGATGCTTTACATAACATTTAACATTTTTTAAATTCTATTATTTCATGGGTTCTGAGATAAAATTTTTCCAAAATATCATGTGTCATGGCACAGAAATGAATAAAGGCTTATTATTTCTTGAAATACAGTTTTATCAAGGTGCAAATGACCTTCATTTTTTAAAAAATGATAGTCTCTATTTATTGATATATCTGTTACTTATTGACACATTCTTTTTTCTAAAGCATAAATTAAGATTTATAAACATATTTGTGTGACATATGAATAAGAAACAGATCTGATGTTTGCTGCCTCTGTGTTAATTGGAAACTTTTGCAAAGTTATCTTAAAAGCTGTTCTTTAGAAAAAAATCTGGAGAACTAGTGATGTCAAGGAAGTATACTGAGTTCAATTATTTTCACTTGAGGAATCATAATATGTAAGACTTGTGTGTTCTTTATGCAAATACAAATAAGTATTGAATTCAGAGGAGATAAAATGTTTTGATACTTTATTAATACAAAACACTTTTTAATTGTTAGAGTCCAAATTACACAAGGAGAGTCTTAAATATTTTCTTCATATAATTATGACATTGTCACACTGAAATTTTATGTTTTATGTGCTAGACGCCTTAAAAATCTTTCTGTGCAATGTTATATTGTGACAATTATTTCATATTTGATTGTAGAGAGCAGTAGGGCTTAGGGTATGTCCACATGGGGAAATTTTAGATTAATTTGGAAATTCTAGAAAACTTGGTTTCAATTAAAATAGTCATTATTTAGATCAGATGCTAATACTCTAAATAATAATACATATTTACATGAATACTAAAACATTTAAGCAAAATAATACCTAGGGTGTAGAGCTTATTGTTGTGGTCTCTTTACTTAAAGACTTTAGTTGCTCATGTATTCCAAAAGCTTTATTCAAATTGAATGAAGTTAAGTTGGTTTTCACTAAAGCTATGGGACACCTACCTCTTTAAATATGTGTTGATTGTTTTCTGTTTAATAAATGTAAGTTATATATTGGGGGTGCCTTTAAATAAAATAGTTTGTGTCAATCACCATACTCTTGTACCTCACCTGATGAACACGTTACAATCAGCCAGTGAACAAACCAGTAATAATAAGACTTACCATTTATTGGGACTCCTGAGTGTACATTTAAGCCCTGGCATTATGACTTCTAAACACATGGATGCAGCACATGAAATGCTGAGCATCATCCTGAAACCTGTCAAGGACATCTAAAGGGCTAAACTTTGCACCTGTTTTCCTTGAATTAGACTTGGAATGAGACACTCATATGTAGATACCTAAGTTATGTTACTATAAACCAATAAAGAAAGGAATCAATTTTTGAAAGATTGTGTTTGTGTAATTGATTATTCACTTGAAAAATATCCCTACTTCAACCAACAAAGAAATCCATGTTTCAGTATAGTAATTTGAGAGGATAATGATTTTGCTTACAACATTTGAGAAATCTTACTTTCTGTGTGCAACCTCTGACTTTGAACTCTGACTTATATTAGAATCTTATGGAAGTTTATTGTGACATTATTAAAATTTTCAAGTTTTCTTAATGAACAAATTTCAATGATAATTTTAAAGAGTTAACTTTATAACATGTCTCTATTATTGGGTAAATTTTCTGTCAGATCATGTTTAGAAGAAATGTAAATTTTTGTCACACTCTATAAGATAGATAGTATTTACATTTTTAAGTTGTAATCTATGATGTTTAGTATTGTTTTGATTTGACAATGTACTATCAAATTTCCAGAATCAGAATTTGAATTAAGTTCAATTTGTTCCATACTTCTGAACTCTTTCCTATAATGACTTGTTTGTATCAAAAATTTACCTCTAAAATATTATTTAAATACTTTACAAACAAGAATTTTTAAACTGTTACTAAAAATCAATGATACACTAGTGATACATGCATACAAATGTTTATAGTAGTACAATTCACAATAACCCCCCTATGGAACCAACCTAGCTATCCATCAATGGATGAATGGATTAAAAAATGTGGTACACATACATAATGGAGTTTTACTCAGCAATAATGAAGACTGAAATTATTTCTTCTGAAGGAAAATGAATGGAACTGGACACCATCATGTTAAGTAAAACAAGTCAAACTCAGAAGGTCAAGGGTCTAAGTCTTCTCTCCTATGTGGGAGCTATAAAGAAAATAAAAATAAAGAGGAGGGGGATGTTATGAAAATCAAAGGGATACCAGAGGGAGGGAAGAGGGGAAGAAAGAGGAAATACTGGTGAATGATATTGAGCAAATAATATTGTTATATCATTTGCATGTACAAATATCTGACAATGAACACCTCCATTATGAACCACTGTAATGCAGGAATGAAAAGTGAAAAAAGAAAAACACAATTTTTAGGTATCTCAAGAAATGACTTCTAGAAGTTTTAGTTCATGCCATCTATATAGAGAGAAATGAGTTCAAAATAGCAACAGTGACAGAAAGTTTAGGGAAATTCCACTATCTAGAGACCTTTCTAAGAGTTTCCAAGAAACTTACAAGAGAAAGGAACTCAGAAGTTGGTTTTGTTTATGCTTTTGTTTGTTTCTTTTATTTTGTTGTTTGGTCCTAAGACTTGAACTTAGGACCTAACACATCCTGAGCAAGTGTTCTATGACTGAGGTACATCAACAGCCTCTCAAAACCTTTTGAAGAAAGTGAAGTGTTTGTAAAGTCTTCTGGTGATTTATGGCTGAGTTGCAGTTGACATATGACTAGTTCATAAGAAGATCTGTGCCTTCCTTGGACCCCTTTCTGCCACACACCAGGGGACGTGTTGGAGGAAGGGTCTCCAGGCTAAGCTCTGGACCCATGTCAACTACCCAGGGGACAAGGGAAGGATGTACTCAATGCATGTCCTTAAGAAATTCCACTACCTAGAGACCTTTCTAAGAGTTTCCAATAAATTTACAAAAGAAAGGAATTCAGAAGTTGGTTGAAAATATGAAGCAGCAACAAAGAAATATTTAACCTAGAATTATCAGTGAAATGATCTGAAAAAATATTCTAAATCTTCCACACAGTGATTTTAAATGTCATGTCAGAGTTTGAGAACCAATTTTTGATGATATTAAAAGTAACATAGCATGACAATCAGATGGCTATAAAAATGTGAAATGTAGATCATTCTGTCCCATACTCATCATATAAACATTATTCTATACATAGGAATTGATCATGGAAAATATTCAGGGAAATTCCTAAGAAACTGATCACAGGGGCATCCCTTTTTTGAAATTTGGGGTTGGAATGTGGACTGATAGTCCCACCTTTACGTTTATTCCAATTTTGAGTTTGTGAAACTTTCAGAATACTCTTTAGGATCAGAGGATTTGGCATTTCCTTTTACTCCTTTCTGACCCCCAGCAGAGGAACTGAGTTGAGCTGGTGTCTCAGAGACAGGTAAGGGTCCCTTCCTTTATTCCAGCAACATCAAAACTGAACACAGGAGTGAGCAAACTCTGAACTGGATCTACAATTGGAGTTCTAAGTTAGACTGGACTAAGTCTGAATAGCAACATAATGAAAAAATCGTGGAATTTAAATATTAACATCTTGGTGTGAATCAGTGGTTCAAAATAGAATAAAAGATGCTTTTTGCAAAAGGCATTTTTTATGATACATAAGTTGCAACTTTCCAATAAACTATCAATAAGCTAATTATGCATATTTTTTCACTTCAGAATTCTTTAATAGGTATCTCTTTTGAGAAAAGTTGGTTTATAATTTTCTGTGAGTATCATGTATGTCTTTACTCAAAACGAAAATGAATGTTGGGAGTAAGTGTCACATCTGGAGGCAAAACTCTCACATTTTACAGTGATACATTTCTTTCAGCTCAAATAATGATATTGGTTTTAGCTGTTTGAATATTGCATTTTTGTAAATGATAAAAAATATGGAAGATTAATGACATGTCACATGTCATGAAAGAGTCTACTTCAACTTTATGATTTCTAGTTAAAATTTTAAGTGAATATCTTACTGTACTTTTTAAAATTTACGTTTGTAGCAGCATTTTGTGAAAATTGTTTCTAGTTGTGAATTATTCCGTCTGGTGGAGCTGGCTTCAAATTATTTGCAATCAATTTTTATTGAATTGCTGAACCATCTAGATATGTTATGCTTGATTGTAGCCAGACATTGTCTTTGTTGAAAAATATTATTTTTTGTAAGTATTACTTACTGTTCTTCTTAGAGCAGGAAGTATCATTTATATGATATATGTGAAATAATATAAGCCAAAGTTACAAGCCTTAAGTTATCTCAGACATTTTACTACCCTCAAGACAACTTATTTTTGATTCACTGTTTTCATTAAGTTCTCTTTCCAGCAATAGTGTTTAACTTGAATGCCATTTATTTTTACTTCTGTCTACTCTGAATGGATTCTGTTCTACTTGCTATTCGACACAAAGTCATCTGACAGGTTTGGTTTGTTTTGTTTCAAGTTTACCAACAAGAAGTTAACATCAATATATTTTATCACCAGTGTACAAAAATACACTGAAATAAAAACAACAACAAAAAAACCTGATGTGGTATACAGAAATGTTAACGCAATGATTTTGTTCTACATGAAGTTGTATGGACAAACTTTTCAAAAATAAAATTTCCTTTATTCTTAAGCAAGAGTAATGGAAAAGACATATAAAAATATTCATGAGTCCTTTTAAATATTAAATCCAAATTAGTTTTGCTTAGGACATTTTGTTTCTCTGTATAATATTTAAATGAGTCCATTTCCCATATATTAAAAGAAATGAGTCATGCAGAAATACATCATTAAGGGAAAACAAATTAAATTTATTACAACAATATGCTTAGGAAAAAAGTATGCTGTTTCTTGCATGTGGACATTTGGTAAAATTCAATATAACTTAAAATATGTCTATATACATGAATAGAGATACATTAATTGCTTCATCAAAATACAATCCTTTCAAATATTAGGATGACCCTCTGAAATCCTCAGTGCATACTTTTTCCGTTTTTCCTTAAATCCCATTTATGATAAATTTGGAGATGTAGGCACCAAAAAAATGGATTACCAATTTTTCCAGATTCCATCAAATTCTCATGGTTACAACTATTTCTCTGTAGGTATGATAGATACTCAATGTTGAAGACCCAGTGGGGACATCTTTCATTCTTTCCTTCTAGCAAAAACTTGATATTTTAAAAAGGGATCAATTTGCTTGAAAGCAGGGAATAACTCATACTTTCTAACCACTTTGAATTATCTTCAGACCCTTTGCTAGATCCTGGTCATTGGATTCAGAGGAATTATGCTGGGGAGCAGGGACAGTTTGAGGTGGACTATTCATTCCTGATAAAAGAAAAAAAAAACTGAAGGCCTCTTCATCTTTTTACTTCCTTAAAACAGTGCTTACTGTACACTCAGGAACCAGGAAGCAACCATACTAAAAAAATGTGAACAGCAGAAGTACCCGAGAGTTCAGAAAGAATGGGTTACAATCTTTGGTGTCTTCTTGAAATTTTCAATTAAAAAATAGAACAAACTTGATCATTATTGCCATAAAATTTTTGGCTGATTGCAATGCCATAACTATAAGCTGAAAATAGCATTTGTTGTAGTTGACTGAGTTACTGCCCCTTCTCAAAAAAAAACAAAACAATATGTTGGAATACTAACCCACAGACTCTCACAGTGTGATGTTATTTGGAGATAGGACTTAAAAGACACGATGAAGTTAGAGATGAAGTCATCAGGGAGTGCTGTAATGGGACATAACATGACTGGTTCTTTTTAAAATGTGGAACATTTAGACACAGGGAGAGACACCCACCTACAGGGTAAACTTCATGCAAAAATTAGAGCCATGGAACGAATCAGAGCTGGGAGAGAGGCCTGGGACAGGTCCCTCCCCAGCTCCTAGAGAGTGAGCTCCATTCCACTGACACCTTGATTTCAGGTTCTGGCCTTCAGAAATGTGAGAAAATACATTTTCTTTTGTTCTAACTCAACCAATTTGTGTTACTTTATTATAGCAGGAAAGTAATACAATACTTAATAATAGTGATTTTTTTTCCTATTTAATAACTTCATAGATAAGGTGAGAAGTTTTTAAAACAAATCCTACTGGGAAAATTATTCAGTTGAGCACACTATTCTATATATAAGGAGGGCAAAAAATATAATAGATTTCCTAAAATGGGGACCACATTAATTCTTAGTCTTCAAGAAAGTCTATAATAGAAAATCAGCATTTCTTCATTAGATTCCCATAGACTTAGGTAGCAATGAAATATCTTCAAATTTCAGTCCATTCACAGCACACCCTTCAGATCGGTTTACTTTGATGTCTTTATAATGCAATCATCTAATCTATTCTCAATCCATGCTTTCTTATTCATTCAGCATAACAATGTCATATGATTTATCTTTTGAAATATGGTTCTGCTTTTCTCAAACTGTATATGATGCACAAATTGCTTTCTTCAGCACAGGGAAATGTGAGCTCATTTCCTGCCAAACAAAATAACTGCAGAAGAGATATATTAACATGGTGCAAGTTTTACCTTTTTACAGGAAAGAATATGGCATTAAAGTCATTTTTGTTATGAAGGTTGAAAAGGCAAAGGTCTAACGTTCATCTATTCCAGGATGACAGGCTAACACAGCTAAACATTTAAATAATGGAGACATTGTATTCTGTGCAACCTAGGCTAGAATAAATTCTAAGACATTTAATGACAGATCATATTATTTTTTTTAAAAATCAACATTTTGTGGACAGATTGAGTTTCCTTGATACTGAAAAATTATTTTATATTGTGTTAATATACAGAGATATTGAATCATTAGATATCCTATAGAAATTCATCACCAAATGGCATCCAAGAAAGGATACACAATTGGATAACAATCGGGGGATTCATAACAGGGAATTTAAATGATGTGCTAAATGCTATTTCCAAGTGTTCTAAGAAGAAAAAATGGAAGTGTTCAATAGGCCTTTACTTCTCCTGTAAGTTTCATGTGTCTAGAATCATTGCTTCTCAGGTGGGTTCCACAGAGCATACCATGACATACAGAGGAGGTGGTGGTTAAATAAAGTTAGAAATGCTGTGTGCAATATGCTCAACTGAGAATTTATGAAATTCTGAACCATGTTAAACCCAAGGAAATATTATACTGCAGTGACAACTTATGTACCCTTGCTTAACCTCAAACTTCCCAAACTCACTCCACTAAGAAGTCCTTCTTTTCGTGAATTGCCAACCTCACCATGCAACACCATCAGTAAGCAACTCGGCAACATAACTTCCAGCAGTACTTTCTTCATCACTATAATTTTACAGAAAGTTTTAAAGTTAAGTGATGCCTGGCTTCCACCTTTGTTCTTTTCTTCAGTATCACATTGACTCTTATTTAATTGTCTTGTTTTACCTTTCCTTGTAAATTTTAGAATGACTTTGCTGATATCCATAAAACACCTTGCTAGGATTTTGAGCAATATTGCATCGACTCTACAGCCTCATCTGATATGAATTGGTATCTTAACCATAAGGAATATTCTATTCTGACAATATAGAAAACTTATTAATATAGAGCAGTGTTCATATTTTCACTGCCTTGTATTATTTTATTACATATTTATAGTACAACACATTTTGATGATAATGGACATTTGGTTCTTCCCAATTTTGAATATTACAAAGAGTCTATGAATATTAGATACTTTGGTGGACATTAGCACTCATTTGGTTATATGCCAAGGAGATACTGTGCTGGGTAATTTCCTGTGTATGTGTGTGTGTGTGTGTGTGTGTATGTGTGTGTTTGTAAAGCTGTATACATGCACATGTGTCTTTAGTTCATTCTATTTACCATTTTTTTTCAAAATAATTGTTCAAATATATGCTGTCATTCTAGAGTTGGACAATGAGGATTTGTAAAGATCCTTGATCCTTAGAAAAAAACTCTATTACATTCTTGGGGTAAAGATATTATCATATAACTTTAATTTTTGCTATTAATGACTTAAACCCAGAATGTCAGGAAATCCCAAATGCATGAAATGTGCCTGTGAATCCATGGCAAAACTGCCTTCTCATCCTAAGAGTAGAGAAACACTCTAGATACTGTTTCCTGAAAAATATGGTGTTGCAGATGCTGGTCGTATCCACTGTTAGCCATAAGATAAAGAGCACCCAGTTTAATATACTTGTTTAGGTACTAATAAGAGGTGGAAGAAGAAAAAGATTATGATAAAGAAAAGCATGGACACAAACTGTCATCTAGAATGCAAAATTTTATTAAGTCTATAAAAAACGACGAAAGGAACAGCCTTTTGTGCAAGAAATATTGCAGAACTAGTCTCTAAGAGTGTTGTAATAGATACTCAGGAGGCATCTAAATATGGAAATGCAGCTTAGAATATGATGAAAATGGAAAGGTAATTAGGCAATCACCTTAACATAATTTTTACCCCCTTTATAAATCTTTTAAAACTTACAGTCTGTTTTCTGTCTTAAATTTCTTTCTAATGGCTACATACTTTCAAAAAAATCAACAAGTTTCCAAAACACGAATGTTTCATTTTAAAATTTTTTCAATATAGATTGCAAGTTTGTGAATATAAAATTTGAGTTAATTTTCTCAAAATTATTCTGATAATTTTGTTTTGAATCATAATAACATTCTATTTTTAAATATTCCCTCTTCACAGCAATTTTCTCTTTATAAAGACTTACATGTATACTAGCATGTTCATTTAAACCAAAAGGGAATTAAATCAATTTGTGCTCAGCTTAGGTAATTATTTCATTTACTTTATAATTATTATTTCTGAGTATGAAATATTCATCATCCAAGACAAAGTTAAAGCCTGTGAAATTCAATTATCATCTGAGCTTCCGACATGATGCAGTTAGTGGATTGAAAGTGTTTGTATTTGAGGTGTGTGTGTATTTAACTTTGAATTTCATAGACAGCAAATACTATCTTAGTGCACATGGCTAATTCTCTTTGTCTTGTTTTCCTAATGATAGCAAATTAATTTTCTCAAAGAAAGCTTATAGAAAATACCAAAGTTTTAAAATATAAATAATAACTAGAGTAAATATGGGACTCTAAATTAAATCCCAGCAGTGTTTTAGAAAATGAATGTTACACTAATGTATTGTATCAAGTCATGAAATGAGAAGGTTGTCTCTAATATTACGGAGCACATTTTAATGCAGGACAGAGAAAATCATCAACCACCACCACCCAGGCTACGGATGCTTGTCCTCTACATGCCACTGTCCTCGAGGACCCTCAAGGGTGTCTCATTGTTCAGCATACTCCAGCTCCATTCTTCTTGCTGTCAGTGTGACCTTCCCTAGCCTGGGACTGTGCTCTCCACAGTTTCCAACCCTGGAGTGGGATTTATTTTCCATCTGGCTACTTCAGAAAAGCACGTGCATTTCTGTCTCTTTGGGCAATTGAGGTAAATGCCTCCAAAGCCTACCAGGCAGAGTTTGAATCTTCCATCACCCCCACCATTTACATCTGCCTTCTCTACACTGTACTTGAGGCTTTTTTTTTTTTTAATGAAGAAAGATGCCCTTGGACCAGGAAAGAAAAGAATGAAGAGAGGGAATGAGAGAGGAGGAGATAAAGGGTGGGAAGCAAAACACACAGAGAGGGAGAGAAAGAAGAGAAAAGGAAAGGAAAAAAAGAAAAAGAGTTACTATTCCCAAGTTAAGTTGGTGATATTCTTTGATCTTCCACCACTGAATTTTCTTCTGTGTTCTATTATTTTCACAATTCCCCCTTCTTCTCAATTTCCTACTTAGAAAAGAACTATGTGTATATATATATGTGTGTATATGTGTATATGTGTATGTGTATATATATACATACATATGTATATATATACACACATAATATATATGTGTGTATATATATTCATATATATTCATACACACACACACACACACACACGTATTTTTACTTCTTAGTCATGTCCTCCCTGTCTTTTTTCTTTCTTACTTGCTTTAAATAATCTGTTAAATAATGAGATAAGTTAAAACTTGTTCTCATTTTCTCTGCCTTTTCCTGAATTTTGGTGGCCAAGGTAATGTTTGCATAATATCTGTGCTAATCTCTGATAAATAAAAATATTAAAAACTTCTGCTTTTCATTTAATCTGAATTATAATGAATAGAGTCACTTAAAATCAATAAAGAAAACAAGAACACATAACGCTATCATTTATGAATCACGCACATTTAAGGATGGTGTTTGTACCCAGTAGGTTAATGGTGGACTCATCTCCTCACCTTTCCTATTGCTTTATGTTCTCTTAAAACTCATGAAACACCTTATGTACAATGAATATACAATAATAATACATTCCCTATAATTTTTACCATTAACATCAGTCTCAGTCTTTTAAGTTACAATGAATGACCAATTATTGTGATCATTTCCTCCTCCTGCACATTCAAATTTCTTCTTAGAGCTATACCGCCCTTGCTCTGTAGAGAGGGAAGATTACCTCAGTGACTCCTCACCTCCCCAACCACCATCGTTCAGAGTACAGACAGACACCTGGTTCAATCTGGGTTATGAACTTATAGGAAAACAGGAAGCTGCTGGATAAACAAAATATATTTGAATCCTTTAGATTTTGGAACAGAAAAAAAAAAAACACATGGATTAAGGCTCTAAAGTCAACACTGGGGTGCATACATGAGAAGATCTAAAGACAGGTGAGATTTCCAAGGAAGAAAATACACAGAAAGAAAGGAAACTAATTTAGAAGAAGAGAGAGAACAAGCAAGAACATTCATTTTCCCTATCAGCATATTTACCAGTCCAATTTTTTATGAAGCTTAGTGAAATGTCTTAATTACTATGAATTTTCCCAGCAAGAGGGATGGCCTATAAAACAAGTTATGTTGACTTAAATAATCACAATGCTTAAGTAGTTTACAATTTACAAAGATAGATATAATTGAATAGTAATATTTTGGAAAAAAAAATCAACATAGATGAAGCTTCTTGGAGTTTGTTACCTCACATCAGACTTGAAAGATACTCTTCCCCAGAAAACTGGGTACAAATAGGTTGGATCAGTTATGAGAGAGCCCAACTCTGTTTCGCACCTGGGGACTGTAAGCTGACGAGGCAGACATGATGGAGGACATCTGTTGGGAAAAACTCCTCTCCTTCAATTGTCCCCCTTTTCTTTCTTTGTTGCTGTGTAATTCCTACACCAACTGAATTCTAATGAACTGAAAGACTACAGGGTGCTGAAACAGTTCTCAAGAAAGCACTGTTTTGATGCTTATTGGGACTTGTGACAAGTGGAATGACATCATCTAAATCATTCGATTAAAGCCAAAGACCAGTGCCTAGGCCAGCACTGTCTGGGCACACTCAGCCTTTCCTTATTCCGTAAATGCCTGGCTGATTTCAATGCTCATTTATTTTCAGACACAGGCCTTATGATTTTCTAGATGACAGCCACGTCAACAAAGAAGATCTTACTTCTTTCTCAATCTTGATGTTACACATATTTATAGGGACAAATTAATGACGAAGGAAAAGAAGTTAAATAAAATAATTTAATATCTAAGAGGGCTATCTCAGTAGCGATAAATAAAAATACAAAGGTTTTATGGAAAACAAAAAATATATAACTTTGTTCAAAAATGCAGTCACTTTTTTGCTTTTTTAAAGTTTTTACTCATGTTAACAAGTGATATGAAACTGATATCTACAAGAAAATTCCTAGATGTGCATGGTATTGCTACTTTAAACAACAACAAATAATAAACAAGCATTATACGCACAGATAATGAACTAGAGAAAATGTGCAAAAGTTAATGGAAAAACAGGTTGCTTTAAATAGACTCATCTCCCATACTTGATAAAGTATTGATAAAGATTTTGTTTTTAATTTTTTTTAAATCCTCCTTATCATTTTTTCCACCAACAGATTTGAATTGTTAGATTTTCCTAATAGCTTCTCAATACAACTTATGTCCTCCCTTCTTATAGTACTCCCTTTTGGCCTCTAGAATGCACTTGCACTTGAATAGCAACAGTGATTGATGCAGGCACACCAGAGGCGAAGAAGAACAGGCTTTGGTATTGACTTCCTGTGGCTATTGCACTCTCGTCAAAGTATTAATTGTCCTTTCCCATCAGGAAACCCTTTGCACAGGTTCTTTCTTTGAGGAAGAATTATTCTCTGCCTTATTGATACCAGTCCTGATCATGTGACATGCCTTAGACAATAAACTGTGAAGAAAAGTGTGCACTTCAGACTTGAGGGACACTGTGTGGTCCCCTTTATTCTCCGTTCACTCTGCAATTTCCCAGCTTTGAAATTGTTCCTCCAGCTTTATTCCCAGCCTGCAGATGGCAAAAGCAGAGCTGAAACAACCAGGATGGTAATGTTTTATTAATTGACGCACCTGTATAATTTTAAGTATAAACTGCAGCATAGTCTAGAGTAAGTGTCCTGATAGATATCCCAATCCAAGAACTAGCTTTATCTTTCCAGTGATTGATTTGGGACAGCACAACCATCTGATTCCATTCAGGAACTGTGCTGGAAGCTTCCAGGACGTTTCTTTGCTCCATATTGGACATAGTCAAGGTAAGAAAGGGCCTATCTGCTGCTGCTGTTCTTGATAGAAAGCCTAGAACTGCTTGAAATAACTGGAGAGGAAAGGAAGGGCCAGAGAAATCAAACTCAGACCTCATTTGCTAGATTTGAGGTCTGTCTTATCACTGAACATATTTAAAGTGAAATAATCAATTCTTGTATTCTTAAAGCCAGTGTGATTCCAGTATGGTGATTCTTTCTTAGAGTACAAGAGGAGGATGATGATGTGTATTGTAACCATAGAAATGCAAGTATTTATATGTATGCAATAGAATAGTCTTTCAAATATAAATTTTAGGTACAGTGCTACATATAATTTAAAAATAAAAACAAAAATAAAAAATTACCAAATACCACTTTACTTCAGTATCTGTGCTTGAGAGTCTCTTGATTGCATGGAAGCTCTAGGAGCTGTTAGCAAGCAACTTTCAGAGAAGTTTAGCAGCTCTGTCAGATATTTTATGTCTGAAAAGTAATTCCTTCTTCTTTCTTTCTTATGATCCTTTTATACTATAAAGTTGTTTCTCTTTCATGATCATAGCAACAAGGATTTTGTTGGTTGAGCATGTTGTGAAGGTTTTGAATCCTGCAGCAGCTTAGGAGTGACTGGAAGTGTGTCATGCAGAGCCCTACAACTTTGAGAACACATACCATTCTGCTTGGCAGAGATAGATGCAATACTTCAAAAAATTTTCCTGCATGCAAAAATGGAAATTAGTGTAATGTTTTTCTGACTTGAAATTAACAAGTTGCGAATATTCAAATAGCAGATAAAATGTGGAACATAATTTGTTGTATAAGGAGTCAAGAATTTATGGAAATTGTGGATTTCTGTGGGCCACCTAATTTGTTTTATATTTATATAACACACTGTTGTTGAAGTTTATGTTAGGGCTTTGTATACATACTCACAACATATTGGCTACGGAGGAGAGAAATATGAGCAATTCAGCTATCCTTGAAGTCCCTGGATTAGTTCAACATAGTCCTTTGTGAAATAGAACTTGTTCTAGTCTATTTAGAGATAAGCTGTAAATCCCACAGTGCTGAGAAAAGGCGCTTTCAAGGTAATTAGTGCCTGTCAACATCAGGCTAGGGACAGCCAGAGAAAAGGGATGTGCCTTCCACTGATGATAAACCACAGATGATTTCTGTCCTTGTCCCTAACCCTGAAGTTGCAATGCCAGCTTCACAGAGCCCCCCCAGAAGGGGCTGCACTTGGTTCAATGACCCATTGCTGACATCCTGCATTTTGAATATGGGATCCTTTATATTCATTGTGTCCTGGGCCCTAAAAATTTTGTAGCCAGACCTGCCCAAACTTTATGACTTTAAGTTTTAAAATGTAATAGTCAAGCAGTAACATAAAATTATGGGTGAGAGGGGATTATTATATTCAATCCTGCTTTGACTAAAGCAGAAGCTAATTAATGTGTATATTTTAATCAATAAAATAATCTTGAAGAAAACATATTGTTATGGTTTGGATGTAAGGTGTACCCTAAAAGATCATATATGAGACAATGCAAAAAGGTTTAGAGGAGAAATGATTGAGTTATGACAACCTTAACCCAATCAGTGAATTAATCACCTGGTAGGGCTTAGCTCAGTGACTAGGAGGGCAAGTAGAGTGTGGCTGGAGGAGGGGGCGTGGCTTTGGGGCATATATTTTGAAAATAGCAGGTGGAAAATCCCTCTCTTTCTCTCTTTCTCTCTCTTTCTGCTTACTAATCATTATGTAAGCTGCTTCCCTCTGCCACAATCTTCTGCCATGATGTTCTGCCTCACCTCTAGCCCCAAGCAATGGAGCCTGCTACGGATTGAAACCTCTGCAATCATGAGCCCCCAGATACACTTTTCCTCCTCTATAATTGTTCTTGTCAGGTCTTTTAGTCACAACAGGGAAAAAGCTGACTAAAACACACATCCGAGGTTCTTGGATATCATTCTATTCAAGAGAACTTAAATGTTTATAAAAGTCATTCTGATTTTTTCTATTTCCTGTTATATATATTTATGGTAATAAGCTTATTTTTAATAGGTATACTTTGTTCCCAAGTGAGAATTTTTTTTAGTTTAAACAATAAAGCAAGCAAACACACCGATAAGCAAAAATGCAAATAGAGGTACAGCATAAAACTTTTTCATGAACTAAATATTTAAGAAAAGACTTCTGTATTAGGGTCCTAGGACTCCCTGAAACCTGTGCCACAAACTCGGTCTCTTCATCAGCAGATATTTATTTCAGATTTGAGGACTAGAATTCTAAGATCAGGTTGTCAGCCAGGTTGGCTTCTCCCAAGGCCTCTCTCCTAGACTAGCAGATGGTCCCATTCTGGCTTTGTGTTCAGATGGTGGATCCTCTGTGCAGGAGTATCCTGGTGTCTCGCTTTGTTTCCAAATTTCCTCCCTTAAAGGGACACTTTATAATCCTTTGTGAAAAAGAATTTGAATTCAGGTCCACCATAATGGCCTCATTAACTTAATCATCTCTTTCTAGGCCATGATTCCAAACACAGTCAATATTCTGAGGTGTGTGTGTGATGTAGGGCTTTAACACTAAAATATGAGTTAAATATTAAAGGGACCACAATTCAAGTCCTAAACTTTTTTGTTACAAATGCCTTTTTATGCCCTAGAATTGAAGAGAATGATAGTGAGAATAGACCTATAAATTAATAATGACTATACAAATTACAAATGCCCCACAAAGTAGAGCATACAATGGAGAGAATGATTTTTTTTTTCCCTTGGGGAATCCAAACAGCACAATTCCCGCAGATGGATGAATATGAATACACTGAATAGGAAAAGCATCCCAGGTACCAGCATTTACAAGAGAAAAAAAGCACAGTGTGAAAGTGTTCATTTGTGAATGATAGCAGAAATTCTGTGATTAAAAATATAGTGAGCTGAAAGGAAAAGGAGAAAAAATACAAACTCTAAGCTAAGGTCATGATTTATCCAGAATTTTCCTGTATTTCCATATTGCAGAAATAAGATAGTGTCTGTGTAATCAGATAATCCTAAAGTCCAAAGAAAACCATGCTGATCATTGGTGCAAAACTGCACAGTTTAACGCTTACAGCCTTGGATTTCCTTCCCCGAATAAAGGAAGGCAACAGTACTTTAGCAGAGGTGTCGCTCCTTTCAGATGCCAGTTCTCCTGTCCTCCTTCAGTGAGAAGAACTTCTCTTTTTAACGTGAAAAATCACTGCTCAAATGCACTTCTCTCTCTAGGTTCTCCCACAGCTGTGCTCAATCCTTGTTTAAAGTTAAATTTTTCCCATGTAAGTGAAAGTGCTTCATGCAATCTCCTTCATCTCTGCTTCCAACTTTAAAGTCTATGGTAGATGTGGTGGCTTCAATTCCAGTAGTCATCTCTGATCCCAAGAATAAAGGCCCTGCCTTAGGGATTGTACACTAGAGATTTGGAAGTAGCCAGGGTCCCTGAAGAATAAATGGAATGAAGCCATTATGCTGTAATATATCACACTTTCCTGGTCTCCGTCTGGACATCTTTTAGGAAGAAGAGATGAAAAATTCTACACCTAGTCAAGACTGTTATTTTGCATTTTCTGGCATCTCAGGAAAATTATAAGTCAAAGTCACAATCTGATACTACCAAACACATGGTGGTCATCAGAAGAAGTGGGTAAGTGCATTTGGAGTACATACAGAGAAATGGAACCTCATAATGAGTTGGCCTATTCCATTTTCAATGACTGCTATTGGGAATTATTGGAAGTTAATTTGAAATACAGAAGAAATCATTTTGATTTTTTGCATATACCTTTCTATCTATCTATCTATCTATCTATCTATCTATCTATCTATCTATATCTTTCCCATATCATGTCATATTCATATAATGTATTCATGATATAACCTGATTGACTATATGAAGAATAGTCAAACTAAAATTAACATTTTCTCATATAGTAAAAATCAAAGAAGCAGCACAGATTAATCCTACCTCAACAGGAATTACATGAGGATACTTATTAAAGTAGTTGTTAATAAATTGTATTAAACTGTAGATAAAAGGATTTGCCCATTTTTTGAGGGTCTGTAATGGATTAAAGCTAAAATTCAGGAATGTTACAGCAAATAATCGAGCAGGACGGCTGTTCCCATTTATTAAATGGAGTTTTTTTAATCTGAATTTTCCAGCTCTCAGTTTTTAATAAACACCCATTTGCAAGAGCACTGTCTAACACTGTCTCTTTGATGGCCAAACTGGAATGTTGGTGAGTTCTTACATACTAACCAGTCTTTCTGTCCAGTTGTTGATTACTAGTCAATGGCTCAGAGCTAAAAATGAAACAATAACTAATGAATCCTCTTGAAATGTTGATATGCAATATAGTAATTTATAATAGCATTTTTATTACGATTCTCTCCAGAATTGCCCCTCACACAATTATTACGATTGTCAAGTTTCATGAAGAAAAACAGTATTGCCTAGAAACATGGTGTTTCTTTGTACAGAATTTTTATGTTATCAAGTAGCTCTGTAGACAGAAAATAGTTGAAATTTATGTTAATAAAACTCTTGAAAAAAAGCTCAGCTTAAGAAACCATCTTTGAAGAAATGCTTAATGATAACTTTACATGTGTTAATAGAAGAAGGTAACTAAGACTTCTGTAGCAATTGTTGTTGATATAGCTACTGGATTGTGATAAAAAATGAAGTACCGAACACCTTAGGTTGTATAATATTAAAACAAAGGTGTCTTTCTTCATGCTTACCTGATGGAAATTGAAATAAGTTATGAGATACACACATGGAAAAATCACGAAATATTTGTTTGTAGTCATTAGAAACTTTTCCATTTTAGCTGACAAGATTCACCTTGAACTAAATTAAGCAAAATAAATAAGAATTGAGTGGTTTGAAAGAACTAAACTATAAAAAGATGATTATGGAGTCAACTTCATTTAGTTAGGGTATTTGAATGGTTGCAGAATTCTTTCACTTCCTACCCTGTCTTCTGTATATTTCATTATCTTTTTGTCCTGGTAAATATCCCCTTATTCCATGTGAGTAACAATGCCACTGAAATTTTATTTTTTTTTTCTAAGTCAACTCTTAGAACCATAGTAGAGATGAATTCTTCTGTGCAATTTTAAAATATAAAATTTTAGGAATAGAGCCTGATTACCTTTGCAGGGCTCCTGCTAATCAGTATCACTGTGTTTACCTCACATAAATTACCTATAATTTATATGGAAAGACAAGAGATCCAAAATAGCCAAATAAATACATTCAATCTTTTAACTTTTACGCTTTATTTATTTGGGGACTTGAAGTAGGGATTAAACCTTCTTTTTAGAATATTGAATTTATAATATCGATATGCTTTATAGTCTTTTGCAAAATATTTGAGAGTTCTTTACATAGGGCACCTGATTTAGTATAAGTGAATATTTCCACTCTTTTCTCTGCAGCATCTGGTACATTATGACCTCACTCTATTTTCTTTATGTTTTTAATTGGAGGAATGAATGACCTGCTTCCAGGCATATATTTCACCCTTAACATTGATGAAATATATATTCTTAAAGAAGCCAACTATGGTCTTTTTACATCTTCATGCCCATGGCAACAAATAAAAGGAAAAAGTCAAAACTAATCGAGGAAGTTAATTTTTTCAAGGTTCCAAGTGAAAGTTGCTTTACTTTCATTTCATGATCCTGGCAGAATTCTCGTCTCAGACAACCCAACAGGAGGCCCTATTATATGGACATATTCTTTTCTGAGAAACACCCTAGGCCTTGGATAATTGGTCATAAGATAAAGATCCACATTATGAATACTACATAAACCTTTTGTGTAATATTTTACAAATTATATTTTCATACTGTATTATCTTTCAGCACCCTACAGATGTTTTTCAAAACATTTCCCTCCCCTTATATTTTCAGAGATCTAAAGTATATAAAGGCTTCTCTGTTGGATATCCACTATACGGTTCTCATTTAAAAATATTTTCCCATTCCTTGTTTTGATTTATTTCAAGTCACCTATGTATCAAATGACAAGCCAGTTCGTTGCTGACCTTTTAAAAAAATCCCAGAGCTTTAAGAGAAAACCATAGGGAACCTGTTCAAATACCGTTCATTTTATAAGTCTGCAACTCTTTTCTCTTGCAAACAAATAGTAAGACTGCAAGCATTTTAACAAATTGTGTAAATGGAATGCATATTATTTTGTTAATATATATTCTCCAAGGCCCATACTTCAGTCTTTTGTTTTTCTAGGGATGTGTTATTCATTTATTTATTTTTATACAACTGAAAGTATTTAAAAATGTATTATGAATTGATCAACTGTATTAATAAAATTCTAAAGCAATAAATTATATTTGAAACTAAAAAAAATTTTTCTTTAGAAAACAAAAATAGCTTCCAGAATAGTGAAGTAAGGACCCTGATGGATTGCTCTTATATACGAAAAATTAAACTACAGACACAGCAAATAAAACTAAACAAATCAGAAAGTTAAATTAATTAAATCAAGAACAAAATGAAAATTGAAACTGTCCAACAGAAACAACTAAACTTCAGTAGCACACACGGCTCTGTGACTGTTTCGTTTGGGGCAATTTTTATCCATCTTTCATGTCCAACTCATGATGAGGTAGCTATGAAGAACAGACAGTTTCAAAGACAGCAGAGAAGATGACTTCTTGGAACCTCTATTAAATGCGTATTCCACAGCCATGATCTTATCCCAACTTCTAACTTCATACAGAATATTTATTGCAGAGAGTTGTGGCTAATGAATTGAATGGGGTGCTCAGATCAGAGGTGGGAGTGAAAGGGAACCCCACTTTAGTGCATCAGTGACATTTGTGCACTAATGAAACAACAACCATCTACAGGTAACATCATAGCTGCATAAGGCATGCTCTGTTTTCAGTTGGGAAAAACAAGAGCCTGCCTTGGAATTTAAAAGGAAGTGTTGACCATAGGGGATTTCTATACACCCTGACATTCCTGCAAATCTGAAAGGCTGAGTGTGTGTGCAAGACAATGTGCATGCCCAGGAAAGAACCAGCAAAAAAGGTTCCCACTCCACCTGGGTAAAACCAAGACTTCCTTGTAAACTACCTAAAATCTGAAGGCTGACTTTCTTGCAAAAATCCCCTTGGAACAGAGTGAGAGACACAGGTAAGGCACTTAACTGACCAGTTATTGGCTGACCACTGAGTTACACTGATCCAGGCATGACTTCCAACAAACAACTCTTCAAGTTCAAAGAGAATCTAGAGAATAAATCCAAAAAAGTCTCTCAAAAGTAAGCAACAATAAATAAAATTAAACAACAGCTATAAAGACCCAACAGCCACAACAAATCTTTGGGTTTGTCATGTCCAATTTAGAATTGTTTCAATATACTATCTGAAATGTTCAGTTTCCAACAACGGATCATGCCTGAAATTCTAAAGTTAATGAAAATTTGTGCTGCTTGCAAAAAATAGAAAATATAACATGCACCCAGGTACACACACATCCTTAAAGGAGCCCTGATATTGGATTGTAGAAAAGACTACTTAATCAGCAATAAAATTCTGATAAAAATGCTAAAGATTATGCTGGAAGAATGAAAGGTTTCACACTAGGGTTTTATCAAATAGATCTGGAAAGATATAAATAATAAAATAACAAAAAGATATTATACAATTTGTGGAGGTAGAAGGAAAAAGAGTAAAGAATAATTAACGGAGCATCAGAGATTCTTAGAGCACCACCGAGGCCACGAATTTCTAAAATAGTTAATCTACATACTAAAAAACTCAACGAGCTACAAGTAGAATAAATTCAAGGAGATCCACACATAGGTATGTCATAGTCAAGTTTTCAAGCTTGAAAGACAAAAAGAAAAATATTTAAGCACTAAGAGAAAAGTGACCTACTACATACAGGCAATTCTCAATAGGATTGGCCAATGGCTTCTCACCAGGAATATATGGATCCTGAACACAGTAGCATTACATATGAAATATATGAAGAAAATATACTGGCAATAAACAGAATTTTACATGTAGGAAAACCTCCTCCTGTTTTCACCTCTATCAGATAAGCCAGTGGTTGCTAGCCCTGGCTTTCCTTAGAGTTACCTGGGAACTTGGTGGGGTGGAGGGGATTCAGTTGCAGAGAGTGCAATTCAATTGGTCTGGAATGAAGCCCAATTCTCTGGGAGCATTAAAGCTCCACAGGTGCTTCTGAAGTGTGGTCCACAGTGAAAACAATTTTTGTAAAATGTGAAGGACATTGTACCAGGAATGTTTTTATTTCAGTTGAGAGAAAAATCCTAAAATCAAAAAGAAAAAAAAGAAATAAAAATAAAAACCTCCTCTAAAACAGAATGACAAATTAAGGCTTTCCCTAATAAGTAACAGTTTAGAGAATTTATTGGCAGCAGTTCTGCCTTACAGAAAGCACTAAAGCTAATACAAGAGTTAAAATGAGAAGACAGGACATGTTAAATCATGCACAGTGTTTTAAAGAGCTGGTGAAAATGATTATAGAGGAAAATATAAAAGATATTTTAAATGCATTTTTGTTTGTAACTATTTTCTTCTAATTTCAAATGTAACTCTATAAAGCAATAATTATAAAACTGTGTTGATGGACTTATAAAGATAACTAAAAATAATGGTATAAAATAGGTAGGAGAAATGGAAGTATTAGGGAGAATTTTTTTGTACACTATTGAAATTTAGTACTAACACGGTTGTTTCCTGTTAAAATGTTGATTATTAAACCCAAAACAACTCCTAATAAAATACCCACAAAAAGATATCTTTAAAAATAAGGAAATTAAAATAACACAATAGAAAATACCTACTTAATATGAAAAAGGGCAGTAATCAAAGAATAAAGTTCCACAAAAGACATGAGACAAAAAACAGCAAAATCTCTACCTTATCAGTAACTCTAGATACAAACAGAAAAAGCACACCAATTGAAAAGGAAAGCCAGAGATTAAAGGAAATGGTAAAAATACTGATGAACTTGTATGCACGTTCAAAGGACACATTTTAGAGTTAAAGTCACAAAAAGTTGAAAATGAAATGAGAGGAAATATGTACTTAAAAAGCAGAATTAAAAGAGAACTCTTGTAATTATATTACAAAACAAATCAGTCTTTTCATCAAATGATGCCAGGAAAATGGACACTCACATATGAAAGAAGGAGTTTCTAACATTTACTTTATGAACACAAAAATTAACTCAAATGGACCACAGCTCAGAAGAAAACAGAAATAAGTCCTAGGAATGAATCTGTATGACCTTGGTGAGGCAATAGTTTCTAAGATACGATTTTAAAAGCACAAAAAGAGAAAAGATAAAAAGCAAAGGATATATTGCATTTGATCAAAATTAAAACTTTAGTTCTTCATATATTGCCAACCAGAAAGTGAAAAGACAATTAAAAGATTGGAAGAAAATATTTACAACTCATGTATCTGACATGGAACTTGGGTTTAGTATTGACAAATATCCCTCTATCACAATTCAATAATAAAAAAATGTGCACAGTATTTAAAAAGATGTTTTTATAATAAGATTTATAAATGGCTGATAAGTACATAAAACATTCAATATTATTAGTTGTTAGAGATATGGAAATTAAAAATTGAAACATTAGGATAGCTGTAACTTAACATCTCCTAGACTGGGAGCAAATATTTGCATATTGTGTGTCTCACAGAATGCTTCTACCCAAAATTAATAAAGAATATTTACAACTCAGTAATAGAGGCAAACCAATTATCAAAGGAGAAAAATTCTCAATAGACATTTTTTCAAAGAAAATATACAAATGACTAATCAGCACATAAACTGTTTAATATGTTTAGACATTAGGAAAGTTCAGATCAATACTATAATGAGATTTGAATTCACAATCATCAAAATTCCTCTAATAAATTATAAAAACATTAACAAGTGTTTATAAGGAAGTAAAAAAATGTGAACACTCAGATAATATTGGTAGCAGTGAAAAATGACAAAATGAACTTTGGAAAGTAATTTGGGAATTCCTCAAAATGTTAAGCATTGAGTTGCCATGTGATCCAAGAATGATATTCCTAAATGTATATTCAATATAAATTGAAGACCCTAAAATTTATAGCAGCATTCTCCTAATAACCAAAGCAATGAAAATAATCCAAATGCTTAGAGTGACAAATAAATTTTTGCAATGCTGTATATCCATATAATGAGATATTTTGACAATAGATAGAAATGAATAACTCACATTCCACACCATGAATGAATCTTGAAAAGATCATGCAAGAGGAAAAAGACCCCTCACATAATCACATATACTTAAAATCCCACAATAGACAACTGATTTGAGATTGGAAGTAGGATATGGGTTTCCTTTGGAAAGCATTAGAGAATGTGGGGTATTTTTTACTGTGCATGAAATTTGTTTCTGGAATGAGAAAAGTGTTTTAAAATTAGGTGGTGATGGTGGCATATTTCTGGGAATATAGTGTTTAAAAACTGTACTGAATATTTTAAATAGATGTGTTACGTGGTTCATAAGTTATAACTCAATAAAATAATTTAAAAAAACAAAATGATGACAATATGATACTATCAGGACTTTAAACATATTTTCACATGTTATCAGGGAATGGTACAATCTGTGTTCCATCTCTGAGATGTAAAATATATTACTTAATGGGATGCAGTTCTTAATTACAAAATCATTATTGACAACAGAGTCCCTCATTATGGTTTTAGTTACAGGCAGCCATAGTTCAAAAATATTAAGTGGCAAATTTGAGAATTAACATTACATAAGTAATATGATGAAACCTCATGCCATTGGGCTTCATCTTGCCTGGCATGGCGATCATTCTTCCTTGGGTATGCTCACACTACATATGTGCTGCCTGTCCCTTGGTCACTGCATGTTCCCAGAGGTAAAGAGGGACCACTCCACATATATTTGATTCTAATTATTTGCTAGATGATTAATGTGGCACTCTTTCTTCCTTCATTGCTAACCCTGATGAGATGCAACACCAATTTTATTTATTTATTTCACTTTGGATCCAAACTTCCAGTTTTTACCAGCACCAGTGTTCTTGCATATGCAATTGACTCACAAATCTATTCTCCATGGCTCATGAGTTTAGAGTCCATTGATCAAGAAAGGTAGACTTTTCACCATATTTGTATACAACACATTCTTCTTTTATCCCTAAGCAACCTGAGCTATATAATAAGATTTTAGAATCTTAGAAGCAATCTTTCATTTTCAAGCTTCAGATATTTTCATGTATTATTTAAAATGATATGGAATATATTATAAATTGATTTAAGAGGAATGCAAAAAATAGGCTTTCTAATACCATGTTTCATGAAGCACTGTTTGACAAAATAATTTTGGAGTTAAATGAAAAAGTGTTCTACATTTAAAAGTGTTTGTGGGAAAAAAATGGGTCAAATGAAATTGAAATACTTTTATTGTCATGGACTTCCCAAACCATTTAAATGTATTAAAATGAGCTATGTCTCTCAAGAAGGGAAATATAGTAGTTTCCCAAATGTATTTGAAGGTAGAAATCGTTCCCATAAGCATCTATATTCCTAGATGTTGTAAAACACACTTGGATATTATGAAAAAATTAATTTTTGTTTCAGTAAATAGACTCAAGGGCTCTCAATTCTTAAAATTGTATAGACACTCTTTACATCCAGCACTTTAAGCACTTTATTTCATTGTATTAATAAGAAAACAATACATTTGCATATTTTTATGTATCAAAATTTAATTGGTAAAATACAACATGACAACAGAAAATTTTCCCTTCACTTTACTTTCCACATGCTCATTCCTACCAATTGGTTGCAACAACTAACAATTTTTTGGTTCATTATTCTACTATTTACTTTCACATTTCTAAAACATATGCTATATACTTATCTTCATTTTCTCTTTTGTGGTTTAGATATGAGGTGCCCCACAAATAGTTATGTGAGAGACAACGTAAGAATGTTCAGAGGTGAAATGATTGAGTTATGAGAGATTTAACCTAACTGGTTTATTGAACCACAGGTATGGGCTGAAGTCCATGGTAATTGTAGACAGGTGGGGGTAGCTGTAGGAGGTAGGTCACTGGAGGTGTGTCTTTGGGGTTTACATTTTGTTCCTGGTGAGCAGAGCTCTCTCTACTTCCTGATTGCCATGCCCTTGCACCATGATGTTCTGCCTCAACTTTGGTCCAAAGTAATGGAGTCAGTTTGAACCTGGTGTTTCTTATTTGTGCCGCAAACACTCTCCCAGCTTCCCACCATTTTTGAAGAAAGGGATGCTTCTTTCCTCCATGTGTAGGGACAACACCTCTGACATGGGGTGCTTATTCTTGCCTTAGTGAAGTCAAAGAAACCTTCTTGCTTCTGTTACTATTCAAAATACTTCAGCTTAAAATATTTAATACAACAAGTTATCAAATTGTGGGTTACTATGTTCAAAAGCCTATCATTCTTTAAGAAGTTTCAAGGATCAGAAAATGAATTGGTGGAATGACTCATAGTCAATGAACCAGTCTCTCAGTCCAGTTGAACAGTTGGGTCTTGTTTTATGAGGCAGTGGAATATGTGAAAGCAAGAAGCCACTTATTTAGGAGTGAATATCCTGCAAACAGTCACGCATTTCCTGATGGATATCTCAATGTAAACAGGAAAAACATCAAAACAAACTAAACTAATTTTTATAATCCAGAGGACAGTCAGCAGAGAAGGTTTGTAGATATTTTATTGGAGCATCTTTAGATGGGAAGGACTGATGACAGTGGTGATCTGGCCAATTTTTATGGTTTGCACTTTGGGTGTCTCTGGTGATGGCATTGGATGATCTGGTAAACTTTGTGAGTGGCCCAGGTAGCATTTGTCAAAAAGATTGTCTACACATGATCAATTTTGGTGATTTTTTGGAAGTTTATATACCCAGCTATCTTGCTTCAGCTTTCATTGCTTTAGACATTCCCATTAAGGATCTGAGCAATCAGAGGTCTGAATTGTACCAAGTCAAGAGTGTGAGTGAAAAATTTGAAGCATTTGTTTGGAAATTTTCAGCTAGATATTATCGAAAGCTTAAAATGAGCAGGGTCCATTCCAGTGGACAAGTAGATAAGAAAACCGCAACAGGAATGGAAAGGGAGAAAATTTGGTAATCCACAGGGTGTGTGATGCTTTTTCCATTGAAACAATTTTTCTCTCTGTAGTCACACTCATGTTCACTCAAAGATAACCAAAGTCAGACTCATTTGTTTGAAAAATGAGACTGGTCTTAATTAATTGTCCTGTTTATTTACCTAAGTGTAGCAGAAATAGCAATTGGCCATAAAATCTTCTTTAAGTCTGCTTTGCTGGAACTTCAGAGAAGGAATGTCAGATTAGATTTCCAAAATCACCTTGAGGCTAGTAAGTCAAACTGGAAGCTTGTCACTAAGCTATACTTTTAATACTTATGGATTTGGGTGAATTCTCCTCTTATATATGTGCTTAAGTCCCCTACCCTTCCAGAAAGTCTTACCTCAACTGTTATGCTGAGAACCCTGGAAGTCAAGGATCAGGCCAAGGTTTTCCGAGAGGACTTTGTAAGCATTAGCATCAGAATGTCAACATTAGTTCCTTGAATGGGTCTGGTCAAGTCTGATTTTATACATTATTTTCAAATACGACATTCAGTCAAACCTTGGTAAATGTTTTCAATTGCATTTTTTACAAGAATAACAGATTCTTAATGAACTCATGTAAATAACTTATTGCCATGAAAATAAGAGTAATAAATACACTTGACAAATTTTGGAGGGATCTGAAAGGGTGAGATATGAGGAACCAATGAGGTAGGATCTTGCAGGGAAACACAGCAAATGACTAAGGAAACTGAATGGAAGACAGAGGAGGCCGAAGGGGGAAGGAGGAGCAGAAGCAGTGGGAATAAAGAAGTGGGTGGAGCTGGCACAGCACGTAGCCATCAGGCTTACAAAGGTGTTTGAGTCAACCGAGAAGTGCCATGGGAAAATCAAGATCAAATGGAACAGAGGTGGCAAAAGAGTCAAATGGAAGTTCTTATTAGGTGCAGATGTCTTTTCCACATAGGCTTAGTACCAAGCACAGACTTATTTACAAAAAATCCTTTCAAATATTGCATTAATGGGTTTCAATCCAGGTAAAGGTAACTATTTCAGTCATTATAAAACTCCTTAAAATAAATAAATGAAACACAAAGATGTGTTTATTTCAAGTGATTCAAAACCCCAAATCAATAAGACTTTTATGTTTTAGTCATGGACACAAGGGCCATCCAGCAGAAGGCATTCTGAACTATTCCCAAAGATAGAACAAAAAAAAGAAGAAAAAACTTAGACCATCCCTATACCCTACTTTTAGCCTTTCCCATCACAGCCCTCCCTGAAGAGTGGGCACTGGTCAGTATGTCATTATTCACAAATGGGGTATGATCTGGTCTGAATGTTTGTGATCTCTTAACGTCCATGTGTTGAACAAACCTAACCTCCAAGGTGAGGATATGAAGAGGTGAGAGTTGTGGATGATTACATCAGGACAGAACAGCTGTTGTGAATGGGATTGTATAAAAACAACCCTTACAAAGGGGTCCTTATAAAAAAGGATCAAGGCAGCTTGTTTGCCCCTGTACCATAAGAGGATATAGCTAGAAGGAACCATCTATGAATCAGAAAGCAAACTCACCCAATACCAAATCCGCACTCACCTTGATTTAAATTTGTCAGCCTTTATAACTCTGAAAAATAAATTTCTCTTGATGACTTTGTCAGCTATTTCACTGCTGTGCCTAAAAGACCCAACCAAAATGACTATAGAGGAGGAAAGGTTTATTTAGGGGCTCACAGTTTCAGAGGTCTCAGTCCATAGACTGCAGGCTTTATTCCTCAGGTCTCCAGGTAAATCTGAACAACATGGCGGAAGAATGTGGCAGAGGGAAGCAGCACACATGGTGATCTGGAAGCAGAGAGAGACACTACTCTCCAAATACACAATCCATACCCCAATGAACTACCCCCTCCAATCACACCCCATCTGCCTCCAGCTACCACTCCGTCAATTCAATCAGGGATTAATACACTAATTGGGTTAAAGCTATAACCCAATCATTTCTCCTCCAAAACTTTTTGCACTGTCTCGCACATGATCTTTGGGGGGACACCACATTGAGACCAGAACACTTGATTTCCTAGTTCATAGCAAATAAGAATACTTAATGATCAGACAATCAGGGTAATGGTCCTCAATTAAGTTTCTTCTTCAAATTTGAAGCCCATTTCCTGAGGTTAATCTGTAGAAGTATTTCAAATTTTGCAGCCAACTCCTTTGTCCTGGAACTGTATAAAAGGTGGGAATGGACCCAAATGGAAGTTTAAACTGATAACTAAAGGACACAGTCAATTTGGGTATCAGGGTCCAAGCCAATAGCCTCAAACGCTTTCCCAATATCTGCTTAGCATGGATTTTGATGAGAGTCCCAACACAGAGGTGACATAAGCTCCTAGACTAGTTTATTTACATGGCAAAATCTGCCATCAGTTCTTCTCTTGCCTTGCAGGAGTTTCTTCTCACTTAAATAAATCCTGCTCTGTTCACTCTTGCCTTGTTATCTGTGCATTTTATTCTTCAAATTTGTGAGACCAGAACCCAGAAGAGAATGGTGAAGCAGAGCATCTAGTTTTCATCTCAAACTCCAGTTTCCATGTTTTGTTACAGTAGCACCAATGCCCTGAGATAGGGCACAAAGAACATTTCCTAGGACTCCCCAACAAGATGGTTGGATACTTAGAGATGTGACCTGGAAGTACCATTTTCAGTAGGCAGAAAGTCAAGTCAAACTCTCAGGACACAAAATCAGACAAATAGGAAAACTAGAGTTGTCCCTGGAGGGGAAAAGATCAATAACCAAGGGTATTCAATTTCAGGTTCACAATTCACAATCTACAGACTTAATTACTATATATGTTTTCTTCACAAACCATATTTTGTAGTGAGGGAATGAAAACTGATGAAATAAATGATGAATTTTCATGTATAATTTCAAATTGATAAGAGAGCAATAGAGCAATGCAACCTGGTTCCACAAAAATAGACAACAAAACGTGCCTTAAAATACAGAGACAGGGGCTGGGGAGATAGCTCAGTTGGTAGAGT
>JAJEJO010050928.1:0-45408 GCA_020662805.1 Glaucomys volans | reverse complement strand
GAGGAATCTAGAAAGGCAGAGGGAAGAACTTTGGCTAACATATCATATGTGAGGGGCTGTCTAGAGTGCAGGCCAAGTAAGGCTTGCAGGCGAGCAAGGGCCAGTGCCTGTGGGATCTCACAGTCCCCGCTGAGTTATTTTTCCCTTTATTCTAAATCAATGTAGAATCTTAAAGGAGGATGGACTAGGCTCAATTTTTCTTCTTCTTTTTTTTAAGATCATTGAGTAAAAGCTGCAGAAACCTAGGTATGATGTAATTATAGTGGGCCACTGAATGAAAATGTTTGACTTCACCATGGAATGGAATTGGTAATGGACTTTGTTTTGCTCCTCATCTGCCTCCTTGCAGCTAAAGAGAAAACATTTTTAGTGACAATGTTTTTTTTAATTTGCTTTGAAATGGTAAAATTATAAAAGCAATATCTGTCCTTGTATGGCAAGAGTCAAAGAGATTGCATAATATCTCTAGATATTCACTGTTTAAATATAACATAAATCGTAAAGCAATCTCCAAGTTTTTCTTATGTGAGGTTCAAAGAACAAGGCAAATGGCTATGATTTCAAGATGCTTCACCAAAGTATACACTCACACAATGTTTTCTATAGTTTCTTCATGATCTGTGGTTTTGTCCCAAATCTGGAAGATAGAGCTTGCTACTGAGAAAGTATGCACACGTATTTTGAGATGGTCTTGTGGCACATCTGAATCATAACAATGCCTATTAAACTGACAACAAAAACTACAGAGGTCTTTTTGCAGCTCTTAGACCTATATATTCCACTGTGGATTTGGGCTGGAATCTACCACATACCTTAGATAGAGTGAAAGGCTTCACTGAGTTTTGGGAACATGTAGGCAGTGAGCTGAATTTGTTGGGGCTTGTTGAGTTTGACATGCACGGAAGATGTAACAAGGAAGTAAATACTTAAAATAGGGTTTTTTTTTGACTAAGAATAGAAAGGCCACTAACTAGGAAAAGAAAAAGAAAGTTCAGAATTGGAAATAATTCCATTTAAGAATTCAAAATATAAAGAATATGAATTTAAAAATTAAACTAAAATAGAAAGTTTAAACAAAAAAACCCATAAAGAGTTAATAATTTCATGTGCTGAGGAAAGAAGTATTGAAATATTTATCTTAATGTTACTCAACTTTAATTCAAATATATGCCAAGAAAATATTAGGACCAAATACCTGCAAATATGAATTTGTCTTCGAATGAGAAAGTCCTGTGAGAAAAGCAGTAATAGTACAAATTATTAAAGGAGGATTTTCAGATGTAAAATAATTTAAGTAAAACTGAGATGATAAAAACAAATCACAAATTTAGAGATAAAACGGAAAAATCCAATTAATATACAATGTGATTTTTTTCTGTAACAAAGGGAGATAAAAATATCATTTATAAAGAAAAATAGTAAATGCACATTTACAACAAATACTTCAAAAATATAATTTAGATAAACAGCTTACAAAATTCATATTTGAACATATAACTAGCAATGTAAATTGTGACTGTAGAAATATATTTCACTTAGACAACATATTCTCATGGAAATTTCATTTGTTCTACCCATTCATGGAAACATTTTCATAAAACTTGAATGGAGTTTCAATGAAATCAATAATTAAACATTTGTGCTTATGTTACTTACTTGACTTCATCTATGCAGCAGTATATGTAAAGCATTTTGTAAGCAAACACTGCATTTGCTTAAGAAGTTATCTCAGTATTTACATGGCTGAAAATACCATGAGAATTCATACCTCTAACTTTAGATGTGAGGATGTAATACAGGAAAGAACACTGAAAGAGATTACTAGAGGTTTAAATCTGGGTGTTACAAGATCTAGTCCTTCTTCACTTTATCCTTATGTAATCTAGGCAAATGCTTAACATGATGGATAAATACATAAGTAGATAGATGAGATAGATAAGATAGATATAGGTACATATCCTCCAACTTCTATGATTATGACTAAAATTACATATGCACATGCATTTATAGTTTTTTTTTTTTAATTTTACCAGCTGTTCCAAAATTCAATAATTTTCTGAAGTTACTTAAGTCCTGAAAGAGAGCTAAATATTTGTTTCATACCCCCAAATTTGGTGTTCTTTCTACTAAGCCCTGCTACTTCCTGAATTTGATGGGATGTCTCTTTTCCTTTCATATTTTTTATAATGTATATTTAGCCTATAGTAGTCAAATAATTGTTCGAACAGTGATGAAATCCAGGTAGATCTTGATTATGAAAGTTGGCATTCCATCAATGTTCTAAAACCATTCATTCTCAGTAGTCATTGTGTAAGTGCATTGTGTATTTGGAAAACAAACAAGAATAATGACTAAGTGGTCCCCACACCAGGACTGTTGGAACACTGTTAGATGAGGGGAGATATTGTAAAGTAGAGGCACCCAAAGCTAAGAATCATAATCTTTCCACTATAGTAGATGCCTGAACTAATAAGGTGACTGAAGGAAAGGAAAAGAAACTGGTCTATAGTAGAATCTAAAGGGAAATGAATATATGAGCATGTAAAATTGTTGACATTTAATCAATAATAGTGAACAAAATCAGTGTTCTATCAAAATGAACTGAGAAAAGAATCATCAGATACCTGAAACAACATTCCTAAAAGTAATGTGCTTTGAAGAAAATTTATTTCTGTAAATAAGTAAGGCCATAGTGAGTGACAATTGTTGTTAATAAAAATAAATACATGATTAGGAAAGTAACAAAGTACTAAATGAACCTTAAAGTGGAAAGTAAATGTTACACACAGAGATCCTAAAATGTGCCAGTGAGTTTGCCATCAATGAAGATGGAGCAGGGCTTCACCATGATTTCCCTCTCTGACACTAATAGGAAGACAAGTTCAGATATAAAAAGGAAAAGGAAAGTGGCTCCAGGTATATACATAAACTTGTGAAGATGCACTACCTGCTTAATTCTTATTTATTATGATGCTGATAAGTAATTCCATAATATTGAAATAAACACTCCAAGATAAATATTATAAAAATATTTTCATGTATTTTAAAATATATCTGAACACTTTAAGTCCCAGTCACAAAATATTTTGCTTTGAACTAGGCTTTTCCACTATTTTCCACAAAATCCAAATAATCCAACATAACAAAGAGTAGATTTTGTTATTCTTGGGCTATGGAGTAAATGATTTATTCACCTCATTGTATAATGTTTAATCTTCACTGAAAAACTCTTAGAGTTGAAGAAACTGAAACTGTACCTGCTTTTTCCAATATAGACAATAACATGCATTCTTTTCAGGTGATTATAAAACATTTTCGAAAAATGATCTGTATGCTGAGCCAAACATATGTTTCCACAGTTATCCACTACTTGTAATAATAATAATAAGGAATATTATTATCTAAACTCAGTAACATTTCATTAGAGAGCCATACAGAACACACAGGACAAGACATAAATGCTTGGTATTTCCCATAAGAGATAAAATAACCCAGAACGTAAGAAGAAATCTCAACGAAATTTAGTACATCTAGAATGGAACAAAAGCATAATAACAAACACAATGTGGCATATCAGAGGCACAGTGTGACTTACGTGAATGCATATGCTCCGGGCATTAGAGGGAAATCTGAAATGGCAGGAAGCAGGATTTAAAGCTTGAGCACCCCAATTTGTAGGCCGACGATTGACTTTCTATCTTCTGAATCCAGTCATACCGTCTGTCACCTTCAGAAAATGTAATTGGCCAATTTTTAACCAACAAAAGGAAACTTTAAAAATTTGTACTGAAAAAACATAAGAAGTAGACATACAATTCTACAATTCTATCACTATATTTACAGCAAAAATAAATAAAAAATGAAAATAAAAAATATGTGACCATTGAAAACATTAGTGTTAACAAACTCTAGATTTCCTTACTTAGATATCATTTACTTATATGTTAAAAAATAATAAAGTTAGCAGTCTGTTCAAGTTTTAGCTCTGATACTCTGTTCTTATTTCCTACCTTTTTTTTTTTTAACAACAAATTATACCTGTACTATTTTCTTACTGGAAAAATGAACCACCTTGCTGTTTTTTGTTCTGAAGTTGTTTTGGTTTGAGTGTGTCTACTTTTTCACAATTTCAAGACATTTTAAATTTGGTTCCAGTTTTCAACACTTCGCCCGGTTGTCATGGGAGTATATGATATTGCATTAGACAAGATACTATTACTGAACTCTCAAAAACTAGCCGTGAACAATCACAATACATATAACTAAGATTTAAAAAAAAATATCTCCTTCAGTAACTTGGCCGCATCTACTCATATCTTAAAGTATGAGGAGAAATAGGAGTCATATTTTAAACACCTCTAGTTAATTCAGAAGGATAGACCTTTACTCTCATATATATTGCAGGAATATCTTCCAGAGAAACTATCAAAAGGAAAAGTGTTAATCTGTTCCCGAGTGTATTATTTCTCATAGTCCTTGAGATGTAGAACTGCCAATAGTTACTTGAAGTCTCTTATATTTCAAATTATTCTAAAATTCCTATCTCTTCCTATTTGTTTTAATATCTTACTTTAAAAATATCAGGGTCCTTGACTTTTTCACATCAGATGAAAGCACCTAGAATTTCATGTATCAGAAAAAGGAAGCACTCATTCTGAGAATCTTTAATGATTTTGCTCCTCATTTCTTCCACCGCAATAGGCACAAGGTCTAGAGAATACATAGCCGTCAAATACGGTTAATAGAATACATTTGCAAACGAGGAAATGCAGAATGCATTAGCAGTATTTCAAAGCAATTAATTGAGAAAACAAAACAACCAAAGCAAGGCCATTACATAATCACCTTGCCATTCAGAGCTGATTTGTATTAAGAAATGACATCAGATCCCTAGTAAGGAAATGAAAATAGAGAAAGAGGTATGGATTGATAAACTGTCATCATATTACATTGTAATTTGGTTTAATAATGGGATCTCTCAGTAACCCTCATTAAAAATTAAAATCACTGGGTAAGTGTTGAATAGTGTTGCCTGCATCAGTGACAGAGGACCATAGAGGAAATTATCAGTTAGTTGATATTATAATTGGGAAAGGAAAAATCTTCTAAAATGTCATTTGGGATGCCATACACAGTGAGATTGGTAGATAATATCCTCTGAATAAGAAAAATGCAATTAAGTTATGCTAAGCCTTCAGTAGATCAAAGGAGTTTCTAATGTGAGACCAACATGGGCACTGAAAAGAGATAATCCAAACTCAGAAAAGTCAAGGGCGTGGAGCACATCGGTTGGCATTGAATACAAAGGCCTCTTCATCACAATCTAGTTTTCTACTTCACTGTAATTCATTAGCTTAAAGTTTACTTATTTTAAATTTTAAATTTAAATAATTAAATCATACATTCAAAATAATTGGAAAAATAGAATTGGACAAATGTCACTTTAATTTAGAATAAATAGTTGTGTCCCCAAACCAGGATAGATTTTCAAGGATAACAGTGTTTTCACTGGCATTATCGATCCATCCAGTGTCAATGTCAGCACGATGCCAGTTTGCCTCTGAACCCACTGAGCAACATTCTCCAGCCATATTCCATTTCCACACATCTTTCTTATTGGCTCAATTAGATACTGCTGAACATCAACCACCATTAGGTCATGTCTACACATTGTCTCCATTAGCAATGATGCATTTGTGAATACAGATGAGAGTCTAGTCATAGATTGCCTTCCTTTAGCAAACTATGTGCTCTAGCAAACTTCTGTGCTTTTAAAGTTGACATCAGAAAGGACTTACATAACAGTGCACCAAATCCTTCTGGGTTATAACCCAAGAATTACAAACTAGCAGTGGGTTTCACAGAGCAGGAAATAAAGCATGAAGGAAAATAAAGTAGTTCAGAAAGAATTAATACTTTCTTCTTAAACATTCATTATCATTAACTATTCCTCTTTGCATTAAAAATAATTCAATAGAATGCCAATATGATGTTTTCAATATTTTATTACTCTTTCCTTTTCTCTGATTTCTTCTCCCTTTGAAGATAAAAGAGCTATTTTAATTAGGATGCATTGGGAATAAATTCAGAATTAGCATATGTTGGTGTCCAATAAATGCAGCTTTAATTATAACATTTTCCTGTTTGTTTCAAAGATTCAGGAGAAAAGCACATCAGAGGCAAAACAAATATTTCTTAATATATTATATTTAATGATATACAGCCTGGAACTTCATTTTGATGTGTGTATGTCTATGTTTCAATTTCAAAAGCCTGGCTATTCTTCTAGAGGGGAAGGAAGCCAAAGAATATACAGAAGTCACTTTATTGCTTTACATGGATTAAGGAGTATGTTTTCTGCCTGAGCATTTACAGAATTTCTCTGGGAAAATATCCTCTTAAATAAAAAGTTCCAGGAATCAGTGAGTCTACGTTGCAGAAACACTCCATGGAAATAGCAAAACCAGAATCAGCAAGGTGATCTAAGGAGCTCATAAATTAAATTTAAATGCATCATGATACAAACAAATAAACATATTACCATATGGGCCAAGGATCTGGGTTTATAACTTCTCATGAATTGGGTGACTTGACCTTAGGATGTGTCTTGATAGAGAGACAATAGTAAGTATGGATTCCAGTTATAGCAGTTTGGTAAGCAATCACCAATTTGACAAAAAATATCATGTAATTGCAAACAAAATTGGAGGGAAAGGAAACAGACAGCACTAATAAAACATAAAACACTTTACAATGAAGGTAGGAAAGTTTATTCAATAGAAATATTCAGATAAATTGATTCTCTTGAAGGTTCTTAAGAGGATTTTCTGTGTGTTTTCAGGGCTCCAGAAATAGAGAATACAATATAAGATTTTATTTAACTTTAAAATCTCTAGCTTTATTTAGAGACAATTAAGATCTACCTTGAAAATATCATAAACCTTGCATAACATGAGTTGCCTGAGAAAGAATTCATGCTCAGTTTTGGGAAATGGGAAGTGCACATCACCGTGAAGGAAATGTAATTTTCTAAACCAACATTCTGTTTACTATGGGGTATGACCATATTACCAGCATATTAGTCAGTGTTTCATCACTATAATGAAATATCTGAGAAATTAGCTTTTAAGATAAAAGGTTTATTCAACTCACAGTCCTGGACGTTCCAGTCCAAGATGCTGCAGATTTGTTGCTTTGGGTCTCTAGTAGGGACACTGGATGGTAATGACAGGCAGAGTGCTGTGGAGCAAACTGCTCACCCCAGGGCCAGAATGCAAAGAAAGAAGGGTCAGGTGGCACACAGTCCTCTGGGGCATGGGCCCAACTACCCAATGAGTTCCTCAATTTCCCTCCTAATAATAAGGCCACCCACCCTTGTGGACAATCTTTAACAGGCAGACTCTTGGGGGACAGTCAACATCCAAAGTATAGCAACATACAAAAAATAATTGATTTTTACATGGGAAAAAAAAAAAAAAAGAAGAGGTATGAGCATGAGTCTGAACTAAATAAATCAGGAAAGGATAACTTTAATCAATTCTATGAACATAAACCAATTTTCTCAAATTTCCATTAGCTAGGGCTATGTAAGCACCAAAGAAACAAACCACACATAACAAGATCCAAATGCCACTTTCTCATAATCCAATGATGCATATCACAGATTAAAGTAATAGAAAAATTTATCTGGGGAAGAACGATGGTCAGAAAGGAAAGGCCTGCTCTAAAGACGCTGACTTCTTAAATAAAACGTAAGCAGCTTTGCCTCTCTTGTGTGGTGGCCCAGTGACGATGAAAGCCATTTGACCAAAACTCATTCTTTCAGCGTAAAACATGGAGGGCAAATCAGAACGCGTTCTAAGACATCAGCACAGGGGCCGTGTTGTACACTTTTAAATCTGAAACTCCATGATAAAATATTATGTGTTCTTAGTAAGTTTGTATAGGAGCATGGCCTTGAGGGAGGAGTTATAGACAAAAACATCCTTCGCAGCTTGTGAAAAAATTAGGTCGTTACTCTCAAAATGTGTTTGTGTGTGTGTGTGTGTGAGAGAGAGAGAGAGAGAGAGAGAGAGAGAGATACTTTATTCCTTTATTTTCTTTTATCAATTTGAATGTTTAATGACTCAGAATTATCTAAATCAATTAGAAGCAAGATCCTGACAGGAGGAACCTCATGTGGGGAGAGATCTAGATCTACCACGTGGATAATTCTGATTCCCTTATTAGCATTAGATAAGTTTATTCTTACGTAAGAGTTTATACAGACCACCATGATGGGATTTATCACTTTGCCATATGATTTATTTATTTATTTATTTATTTATTTTTTACCATTTCTCCACAGGTTGTAGGATAAGCTCAAGGCAGAGAGGTTGGCTCTAGGCCTCAAATCACAGGTAGGAGCTCTCAATATGGAAAAGTTGTGAAGAAATGCCCTGGGGATGGGCCTCTCCCATTTTATTATGACTGAATCTGGTGTCACCTCTCTCTGCCTTTCTGTACCAGAGAGCCCCTCACCAACATGCAGGAAGGCAGCGACAGATAACTGTGCGAGCAGCCACCAGCGAGGAAGCATGTTGCAGAATATGGGGAAGAATGGCGAGTGGGAGCAATTTCTGTTATTTACACCTCACAGTCTGCTTTCAGAAGGTTGGAGAAGCATTGTCATTATGTAACAATAAGTCATTGATTGTTTCCTCTTAAAAATACTTGAGGTAAAATTCGAACCTGGTAGTTTCTTGTTTTGAAACCCTAGAAAGTACTACTTCATATTATAACAGTGATGTGTAAATTGTGGATTTCTTAAAAGACAGAAAAAGACAAATTATTACTGTTATATTGATTTTGTCCTCCCACAAAACCATGTGAAATCTACTGTAATTGTGTCACTACATTTCATGTCTACAATGCTAGCCTTTGCTGGTGGTTACATCGTGATGGTGTTTTGATATTATTGGTAGAATGAATTATTGAATTTAAAAGTGCTCTGTTAATAACAAAATAGAATCTCAATATTTTAAATGATATTTTTCATGAACCATACCTTCTGTCTCTGGTAGACAACTAAATGCTTTTAATTAATTTTCCATTTTTAGTTAATAAGGTCAGCACATCACTTTCTTTTGTAAATAGGAAAAATAAAGAAATACTGAACAATACTGGAAAATATGATATTTCTCCAAGTTTACTAGGATCGATTTCTTACAAAGTTACTGAGACTTTCCAGAATGGAATGCTTACCTGCAAAATAGATTGTGCCTTTTCAAAAATTAGAATTTCCAAGAGAATGTGACATCTCCCTGTGAGCTAATTAATTTATGTATGAGTGACCACTCCCCTCTCCCTCTTCCAGACTTTTCCAAGAAATTCAAATTGCCTGAGTAAACCCAATTAAGAAGAAAATCTTGGTGGGTGCCTGTTATTCCAACAACTTGGGAGGCTGAGAAAGGAGGAGGACCATAAGTTCCATGCCAGCCTCATCAACTTAGTGGGAACCTATCACAAAAAATAAATAAATAAATAAATAAATAAATAAATAAATAAATAAATAAATAATGGGACTGGAGAGGTAGCTCAGTTGTGGAACACACCTAGACTCAAACCCTGGTACCACCAAAATAATACTATATATATGTGTGTGTGTGTGTGTGTGTGTGTGTGTGTGTGTGTATATATTTTCTCCATGAGTCAATAATTACAACTCTGCTGTAGAATGCTTTGAACGTTTCTCAGCCTGCTTACTTCCTAAACTGGCGAGGATACCCTTGGCTGTGGGAGATAGCACATGGATGCTGAGTTGACAAAGCCTCATTGCCATCAGAGCATATTTCTCAGTGAAACTGCAGTCTGTCTGGGCTTGTCTGGGATGAGAGGAACTGATTGGAGCTTTGTGCAGGATATTTAAAGGCAGGTCTGGAAGCCACGTGCCTGTTGTGGCTTTGAAAGCTTCCATTTGTTTTGGGTCAATCAAATGTCTCTCCAAGGAGAAGTTGGGAATATATCTTTCTTCAGCACAAGCACTAGCAGCTGCAGTGCTGTAGTGGAGAAGATGGTGATTGGTGCCATATCCAGAAGGACAGACTCCCTTGGTGAGTAGAAAGTGACTGACTGCTCAGTGTCTGCAGAGGAGATAAGAAGACCTTGATAGTGAACTTTAAAAATTTTTAAATCAACACTTTCTGTTATGGTTCCAATATGGTTGAATGCATCTTCCAAAGGTTCATGTGTTGAAATTTACCTCGCTTCCATTGTGAGTTATTAAGAGTGTGGACACCTAGTCTGACGACAGCATTTAGAGGTGGGGGCTTTTGTGTGTTGCCTAGGATTAGACAAGGTCATCAGAGAAAAGCCCTTGGATGTTGGTGGCTCTGTAAAGAGGAGGAGAGATCAGAACACTTATACCCAGTCCTGCTGCATCTTTAGCCCTGTGACACCTTCAGGAAGAAATTTGTCGCCAGATACAAGACCTCCACAACCATGAGCCAGAACAAACCGGTTTCCTGTAAAACAGACCCAGTCTGTGGTATTATGCTATTAGCAGCAGAGAATGGACCAACACTCTGCCCAAAGTGCATCCCTTGGTGCCACAATCTAGATATTGTCAATTGAGCTGCTGTATACATTGATGTGGTTGCATTACTGTAATATGCTAATTTTAAGTCCTTTGGGTATAAACCAAGGAGTGGGATAACTGGGTCAAAAGTGGGTCCATTCAAGTTTTCTGAGGAATCTCCACACTGCCTTTCAGAGTGGCTGTACCAATTTGCAACTCCACCAGCAATGTAAAAGTGTTGAATGATAAAGAAACCATGATGGATATACCCAATGGAATATTATTCAGCCATAAAGAAGAATAATATTATGACATTCGCAGATAAGTGGATGGAGTTGAAGAATATCATGCTAATTGAAATAAGCCAAGCCCAAAACAACCAAAGACTGAATGTTTTCCCTGATAAGTGGATGATGATATATAATGGGGGTGGGATGAGAGAAGAATGGAGGAACTTTAGATACATAGAGGGAAATGAGAGGGAGGGGGATATGAAAGATGGTGGAATGAGACAGACATCACTACCCGATGTATGTGTATGATTACACAACTTGTATGAATCTACATCGTGCACCACCATAGAAACAAAAACTGTACCCCATTTGTGTACAATGAATCAAAATGCAGTCTATAAAGATAAAAAAATCATTAAAAAATAAAAAAATAAAAATACTGCAAAAAATAAGAATATATAAAGGATCTATTAAATTAAAAAAAAAAAGCAAACTGCATCACTTTTTCTGCTGTTTAAATGTCATTCACTGAAAAGTAAAAGCAATCATGTACCAAGAAGGAATGAAATTGATATCAGTTTACTAAACGTTGAAATAGAAATAATTTACTACCACTTCTGATCCCAGTTAGTTTTGTGATTATAAGCACATATTGTTTTATTATTTAATTATAATTTCTCATCCATGAATTTATATTTGAACTATATGCTGTGAAACTTTTTATTAAAAATGTTTTATAGTCCTCCTGCAGCAGGGTCTTACAAAATGCCAAAAATCAGGATATTCATAAAATACAAGTGGACCTGAAAAGAATAAAGTGAATCAGTTTTGCTCTATAGCCCAAGATGCTGTAACTAGTTGAGTAAGAATTGCTGTGATTTAGCCGGGCGTGGTGGCGCACGCCTGTAATCCAAGCGATTTGGGAGGCTGAGTCAGGAGGATCAGGAGTTCAAAGCCAGCCTCAGCAACTTAGTGAGGCCCTGAGCAACTCAGTGAGACCCTGTCTCTAAATAAAATACAAAATAGGGTTGGGGATGTGACTCAGTGGCCGAGTGCCCCTGAGTTCAATCCCTGGTTCCAAAAAAAAAAAAGAATTAAAGAATTACTGTGATTTGAATGTGGGGGGGCGAATGCCTCCCCTGAAGTTTCACATGCTGGAGGCTTGATCTTGGGATGACTGAAGTGGGAGGTGCAGGCCTGTTAGAGGTGGGGCCTAGCAGGAGCTCCTTAGGTTAACCGTGAGTGTGCCCCGAGGAGGCCTCATGGGGCCTCAGTCTGTGGCTTTCCTAAGGGTTGTGATCCTTCCTCCTACGCACATTCTGCCCCTATAGTGAGCCCTTGCCAGATTCTGCACCGTGCTGTTTCAAATTCCAGCCTTCAAAACTTGGAGCTAAATAATCTCTGCTTCATAAAATTATTCTGCGTCAGCTACTTTGTCCCAGGAATGAAAAAAATGAACTGATATTATGTCATATTCAATACTCTTTTCATGTTCTAATATTTATGAAAAAATCTATACACTATTATTAACAAAAATAGAAAAAATTACTACAAATATGCTTCACAATATGTGCTACCTCTGGTCTCTAAATTGTAAATAGTGTTAGAAAAATTTTTGTGTAGTTTACACTACACAATATGGCAAAATAAATACTAATATTTCTTCAGTGAAATGTGTATTTTAGTGAATGTTAATCTCAGATCATGTTATAATGGCCTAAATCATTTAATAATTTTTTTGTTTTTGAAAAAAGACATGCTTTCACCATGACTTTAAGGAAAATAAGTGGCTTTAAGAAGAACATTTTAGAGGTTAAGAAGTAATTTTTTCAAAAGGAAATATTCCAGATAGTCTCATTCGCATGCTTTTTAAAAGGTAATAATGTTGCAAAGATTACACTATATGGACTTCCACAGATCTCTAAGCAATATAGAAAAAATAAAATTGTGCAGAATATAAATTGTACATTTTAAATTTAATGGTGAGGTACACATTGGTAGTGACAAAGCAATAGTGGGAGTGAGAGCAGTAAGGTGGTGGACAGAAGGTGTGCTCACTGTACTGAATGGCCTGGTAGCAACTCAAAGCCACCACCACTTCCTTCAAACGCTGGAAACATGATTTTCTAGAATCCATTTGTGTCCCTGATTCCAGCTTAGAATGTGCCAGTGAGGAAAGCACGTGAGATTCAGAAAACAGGGACAGAGAGATGCCATTAGAACACATCTTCAGTCAGACACTGACCGATAAGAAATTCAAAGCACCTTCCGGACCATCTCTTAAGAACCCCCTTTATCATTACTGTGGAGTGACAAAAATTGCTGGAAGATTCTTGGAGGATTTCAAAAATTCCAGAAATTTCAAGCAAACTTTGACAACCATTTTATTCAGTGTATCATGATCCAGTTTTCAGAGGTCAACAAACTGACCTTAGTGATTTTTAATACCAGCTTCCTTTACTTGCAAGCCACTTGTTTTTTAACAGGAGTTTAAACCTCTAAATCAAGATTTCTGAAGTGCCTCTTCAGTTCCACTATGCATTTATCGATTTTGGTTTATTTGGATTTTTGTTGTTAAGATTTTGAGTTCCTTGTCTATCCTGAAGATTAATCTGCAATATAGATGGCAAAGATTTTCTCCCATTCTGTATGCTCTCTCTTCACATTCTTGGTTGTTTTCTTTGCTGTGAAGAAGCTGGTTACTTTGATACCATCCAATGTATTAATTCTTGATATGACTTCCTGAGGAAATCGGTTGCTAAGCCCACACGATGGAGAGGTGGACCTACACTTTCTTCTCCGAGGTTCAGGGTAACAGTAAGTGTTGACAAAGATGTGGGGTAAAAGGTACTTTCATATATTTCTAGTGGGACTGCAAATTTGTGCAACCACTATGAAAAGCAGTGTGGAGATTCCTCAGAAAACTTGGAATGGAGCCACCATTTGATCCAGTTATCCAACTCCTTAGTATGTACCCAAAGGACTTAAAATCAGTGTACTACAGTGATGCAGCCACATCAGTTTACAACAGCTCAATTCACAATAGCTATGCTATGGAACCGACCTAGGTGCCCTTCAGCAAATGAATGGGTAAAGAAAATGTGGGATATATACATAATGGACTATTGCTCAGTCGTAAAGAAGAATGAAATTATGACATTTGACAGTAAATAGATGGAACTGGAGACTCTCATGCTAAGTGAAATAAGGCAATTCCCCAAACACCAAAGGCGGAATGTTTCTTCTGATATGCAGAGGCTAACTGTTTTAGTCAGTTATTTTGCTGCTGTGACTAAAAGATCTGACCAGAATAGTTCAGAGGAAAAAAAGTTCATTTAAGAGCTTGTGGTTTCAGAGGTCTCAGTCCATAGACAGGTGGCTCCATTCCTTGGGGCTCAAGGTGAGTCAGGATATCATGGCGGAAGAATGTGGTGGAGAGAAGTAGCTCACATCATGATCACCAGATACAATATACATACCCCAAAGCCATTCTATGATGCCCCACATTGTCTCACATGTGGGCTTCTGGGATCACCTTACGTCCAGACCATAATACTAACACTCAATGAGGGTGGGGGAAAGAATAAAATTTCATTGGATTAGACAAAGGGGAATGAAGGGAAGGGAGGGAGATGGGGAAAGGAAAGTCTGTACAATGAATTGGACAAAACTTTCCTCTCCTTGTATATGAATACATGACCAGTGGAATTCCACATAATGTACAAAAACAAAATGGGGTCCTAATTAGAATAAGTTACTTCCCATATATGTATAATATGTCAAAATAAGCTCTTCATCATGTATATTTAAAGAGAACAAATTAACAAAACAGGCTGAAAATTTAATTACTTAATTAATCTATTTACAACCAGAATACTTAGTGAAAGTGGCATTTCCAAAATACACCACTTGTTCATTCCAGGGAAGCAAGAACGGTTCAAGATATGGAAATAAATAAATGTAATACATCACATCAATAGACTTAAGGACAAGAATCACGTGATTCTATGAATAGATGCAGAAAAGGCATTTGACAAAATTCAGCATCTATTTGTGCTCAAAACACAAGAAAAAATAGAGATGGTAGAAACATACCTCAACATTGTAAAAGCTATATATGCTAAACCCAAGTTCAACATCATTCTAAATGGACAAAAGTTGAAAGCATTCAACCTAAAAACTGGAACAATATGGGGATGCCCTCTTTCACCACTGCTATTCAGCATAGTTCTGGAATCCCTAGCCAAAGCAATAGAAAAAAAGAAAGAAATTAAATGATATGCATAGGAAATTAAAGCTCAAACCATCCCAATTTGCTGACAACATGATTTTATACATAGAAGGCCCAAAAAACTCCACCAGAAAGCTTCCAGAACTTATAACTGAATTCAGCAAAGTAATGGGATATAAAATTAACACCCATAAATCAATTGCCTTCCTATAGCTGTTGATAAATCAGCTGAGAGAGAAATCAGGGAAACTATTCCATTCACAATAGGCTTTAAAAAAAATTGGGAATCTGTCTGACAAAAGAGAGGAAGGATCTCTACAATGAAAACTACAGAATGCTAAAGAAAGAAATTGATGAAGACCCGAAAAGATGAAAAAATCTCCCAGGTTCTTGGATAGGCAGAAATAATATTGTCAAAATGGCCATTCTACCAAAAGCATTATACAGATTTAATGCAATTCCTATTGAAATTCTAATGCATTCTTCATACAAAAAAAAAGCAGTCATGAAATTCATTTGGAAAAATAAAAGGCACAGAATAGCCAAAGCAATCCTTAACAAGAAAAGTGAAGCAGGAGGCACCAGACCTTAAATTATACTACAGAGATATAGTAACAAAAATGGCATGTTATCACGCCAAAACAGACGTGAAGACCAACAGTACTGAGTAGAAGACACAGAGGTAAACCCACATAAACACAGTTATCTCATACTGGACGAAGGTGCCATAAACATACATTGGAGAAAAGTTAGCCTCTTACACAAATGGTTCTGGGAAAACTGGAAATTCATGTGTAGTAAAATGAAATTGAACTTCTCTCTCTCACCTTGCACAAAACTCAATACTTAGACATTAGATTGGAGACTCTGAGCCTACTAGAGGAAAAGTTAGGCCCAACTCTCCACCATTAGGAACCAATTTCTTCAACAAGGCTCCTAAAGAGCAAGAAAGAAATCAAGAATCAATAAATTCAAAGGTATCAAACTACAAAGTTTTTTCCCAGCAAAGGAAACAATCAAGAATGTGAACAGAGAGTCTACAGAACGGTAGAAAATCTTTTCTATCAGCACTTCAGACAGAGCATAAATCATTAGGATGTACAAATAACTCAAAAAACTTAATAGGAAAAAGACAAATAACCCAATCAATAAATCGGCTAAGGAAGAGAATAGACACTTCACAGAAGAAAAAATATAAAAGGTCAAAAAACATGAAAAACTGTTCAACATCTCTAGCAATTAGAGAAATGCAAATCAAAACTACTCTAAGATTTTGTCTCGCTCTAGTCAGAATGGCAATCATCAAGAATACAGGGAAAATAAGTGTTGTGAGGATGTGGGGAAAAAGGTAGACTTATGTGTTGCTGGTGTGACTGACTGCAAACTGGTGCAACCACTCTGGAAAGCAGTGTGGAGATTCCTCAGAAAACTTGGAATGAAACCACCATTGGACCCTGCTGTCCCACTGCTCAGATTGTACCCAAAAGATTTAAACTCAGCCTGCTACACTCGTGCAACCATTTCAATATTTACAGCAGCTCAATTCATGATAGACAAGCTGTGGAATGAAGCTAGGTGCTCTATAGCAGATGAATGGATAAAGAAAATGTTGTGTATGTACACAATGCAATATAGGTCAGCCATAAAGAAGAATGAAATTGTGACATTTCTCAATAAATGGATGCAAATGGAGAATATCATACTAAGCAAAGTAAGGTAGCCCCCAAAACCAAAAGCAAAATGTTCTTTCTGATATGTGGATGCTAACGCACAATGAGGGAGGGGAAGATTAGAAGTTCAATGGACTAGACAAAGGAGACTGAAGGAAAAAGAGGGGTGATAGGAATGAGAAAGGCAGTAGAACAAATCAGACATATCTCTCCTTTCCTCATATATGAATACACAACCACTGTAAATCCACATCAGGTACAACCAATGGGATCCTAATTGGAACAAGCTATGCTTATTCTATGTATGTATAGTATTCCAAAATATGCTCTACTGCCACATAAAAACTTAATAAAGACATTAAAAAAGTACAACCCCTCAATTTCTGAAAGCACAACTATGTTGCATAAGCAATGTCTCAGAATCCTTTATCACACCTCTTTCTGCTTCTCCATGGTCTCCTCCTCATCACAAAATTAAGACCTCATGGGGAATTCCCTATGTCCAGCTGATGGAGGAAGCCCAACGCAGGCTGTTTCCCTATTGCCTGGCATTGCCTAATAGTGGATAGTGGATACCAGCATTATGGTCTCATGGGGATATTGCCTGCTGTAAGTTTGGTACCACAATCATACCCTTCCAAGACTATTGATTATTGTTATCAGTATTCCAAGCCAAAACTAATATGTTCCACCAGCAGTTGCTATTAGATGTGGAGGCAGGTTTAAAATTTTCTGTGATTTCCCTTTGATATTCAGGAAACCACCTTTGGCACTGAAGACTTAGGGTGACTCTGGAAGCCATTCCAAAGGCTTCAAAAACTTAAGTGGCATCAATGCTCACAGCTGTTCAATTCAAATAGCTAAGTTATGGAACCAACCTCGGTGCCTTTAGTAGATGAATGGATAAAGAAAATGTGGTACATATACACAACAGACTATTAGCCATAAGGAAGAGTGAAATCATAGCATTTGGATGGTAAATGTATGGAACTGGAGACTATCATGCTAAGTGAAATAAGTCCATTCTAAAATTCCAAAGGGTGAATGTTCTTTCTGATATGCAAGGCTGGCTCACAGTAGGTGTGGTGGGGGGAGTGGAAGTTTGTGGAATTGGACAGGGGGGAATAGAGGGAAGGGAGGTTCTATGGGAGTAGGAAATATGGCAGAATGAATCCGACATAACTTTCCTGTGTTCATATATGAATACAAGACCAGTGCTACTCCACATCATGTACAACCACAAAAATGGGAAGCTATACTCCATGTATGTATGGTATGTAAAAATACTTTCTATATCATGTATAACTAAAAAATAAACAAATAAATAAACAACCAAAAATCACTTTAGTGGCTTTCAGGAAAGAGTCTAACATCTACCATCTTCAGTGTTTTGGGTTGGAGTCAGCTTCATTTATCTCCACTCTCACAATCTCTTAAAGTGGTATACTAATATGTATTGCATCTTTATGCTGGAAATACGTGGAGGAGCTCTGGTTTCCCTTACTACAACCCGACCTAGTCATGGGATCCATGACAGAGCCACAAACAGGTGACCTGTCATCCAATAAATGTATAACATTACTAACAATTCAAAGTATATCAAAATTCCCAAAAGCAAGTATTAAGCATTCCCTTTTACTTATCTTCAATTTTAATCACCTACCTTAAAAATTTATTGTGTGAAAGTCAATAAACTAGTATATATAAAGAAATAGCACCAAAAAACAAAACAAAACAAAAAACACAGAATAAAATTGCCCATGACTTGTGCACATCTAATTTTGAGATAAATGTTGTAGTTTTTATTTGAATACATACAGACATTATGAACAAATGTTTTGATCTATGAATTATTTAGTGCACAATTTCTTGGCCGTTTTTGCATTATAGCCCTGTGTCATGGAAAGGTTGGTAATTTCTGAGGATTTGTAATGGCTTTGCATGTAGCTAAATGTATTTACTGGGAAGTGAACTGCTCCTCCAGATGGCCGGTGGTACAGCAGTCACAGGGCAATATGGCTCAGAGGCCTCTCCCTGAGGGAGAAATAGAAGAGGGGAGCATGCATATAACTTTCTGGCTATTTGGAGCTGTTGCCTGAGGGAGCAGTTTGTCTCTGGTCCATGCAGGTGATTATGGGAACTACAAACTGGCCTAGGACCACAAAGAACAAAAGGGGCCTGAGCGTCCTGCTGCTGCTTCAGAGGACCTGGGAAACAGGAGACAACAAAGCATCAAGAGGGTATGACCTCTTGGAAACATAAAAGGGAAAAAGAATTGAAAGACTGACAAATCTCTGTAGCTGACACTCTATAAAGCAAGTCCATATAAGACATATTCAAAGAAAAGTGCTGAGAAATCCCAAAATCTCTAGCCAGGCTGATGGTTGATAGTTTTCCCCCCGAGTAAAGTGAATCCTCAAAACTAGAAATGGTGGTGATTTGTTCTTCTTCCCCTTCCTCCTCCTCCTCCACCTCTTTCTCTATCTCTTCTTCCTCCTCTTCTGCTTCCCCTTCTTGTTCTTCTTCTTCCTTCTTCTTTTCCTTCTTCTTTTTTCTTCTTCCTCCTCCTCCTCCCCTCCTTCTCCTCCTCCCCCTCCTCCTCCTCCTCCTCTTCTTCTTCTCTTCCTCTTCTTCCTCTTCCTCCTCCTCCTCCTCCTCCTCCTCCTCCTCCTCTCCTTCTTCTTCTTCTTCTTCTTCCTCATCCTCCTTCTCCTCCTCCTCTTCTTCTTCATCCTCCTCCTCCTCCTAATATTTGAATATCACACAAAGTCACAAGAAATGTGAGGATAAAGAAAAAGTGATCAAATCAAAGGAACAAAATATATCTTCATAATCTGACTCTAAATAAAATAAAGACATGTAGATATGGCTTGCTTCACCAAAAATTCAAAATTATTATTACAAAAAGTGCTTGGTGAGCTGAAGAAAATGATGAACAAAATGAGAATTTCAACAGAGGAGTAAAAATATTAAAAAACAAAAAGAAATTTTGGAGTTGAAAAATGCAATAACGTTACTGAAGAATCCAATAGAGGGTTTCAGGAGCAGAGCTGATGGAGAAGGAGAAATAATCAGCAAACTCAAAGGCAGATCCTTTGAAATTGCCCAAATGAGCGAATCTAAAAGAAGAGTGAAGAAAACCAAAGGTCAGAAGGGACAGCATCCCGCAGAGCAATATGCACACTGTGGGAACTTAAGATGAGAAGAGACAAAGGGACATAAAACTTAAGTAAAGGAATGAGGATCAACAATTTTGCAAACTTGGGAAAGGAAATGGACATTCAAATGAAAGATTTGATAATTTAAAAAAAGGTGAACTGAAAGAAGACTACATAGAGATAGATCAGAATCTTATAGGCAAAAATCTAAGACAAGGGAAGAATTTGGAAGCAGGAAAAGAAACTCAACCTTTGTTATATATAAAGGAACCCCTGTACGACTCTCAGCAAATTTATCAGCAGATGCCACATAGACCAGAAGGGAGTGGGATAATATATTCCATGTACTGAAAAAAAAAATCTGCTCCCATGGGTACTATATCTATCAAAAATATCTTTCAAATTGGAGTGATAAAAGCATCTCCAGAAAAGCACAATCTTGTAGTTGTTCATCACTAAGAGACCTACCTTAAATGAAATGCCAAGGGAGCCCTTCAAGACGAAACTCAAAATGCCAAATAGCAGCCCACAAGCATATCAAAGCACAAAGCTTCCTGATCAGGGTAAATACATAGTCAAATATAGAATGCCATTATACTGAAACAGCAGAATACAAATCACTCCTAATGATGGTATAGAATTTTAAACAAAAGTATAAGCAAGTGAAGTATAAAATATGTTCGTGGCAACACAATATAGAAATATATAATTTGTGACATCAATAACATAAACTGTATGTGTAGGAGGAAGAAGCAAAAATGTAGAATTCTATACATAATTGAATTTAAGTTGCTACCAGCTTGAAATAAATTGTTATAAATATAAGATGGAAATGATTTAGCAACAGTGCAAAGTGTTACTGAGAGATTAGGCATCAATTGAGCATTGAATTAAACAAGGCAAAGACAGTTAAAACAAAGGGATTGGGGATAAATTGAAATTTCATCACTCATAGAATGAAAGGAACATTTCAAACTAGACATGTAAAGACTAAACTTTTCTTAAATTATGTATAAGAAAGAAAAAAATCTCAAGGTTAATATCAGTGCTTTTAGACCCTTTATTTTCTTTTAATGTTTTGTTTTAGTTGTAGGTGGACACCATACCTTCATTTTATTTTTTATGTGGTGCTGAGGATCAAACCCAGGGCCTCACACATGCTAGGTGAGTGAGCTACCACTGAGCTACAACCCCAGCCCATGAGCCACAACCCTAACCCTGTTTTTGCTGAGTTGTTTGTTGAAAAAATTCAAATTATTTTGGAAAGATCATGGAAGAGAAGGCAAAATATCAAATATGCGAGAAAAACTCAAGATGACAAAGGCCAAAATGTGAAAAAATAATAATATAAGATTAGTTTCCAAAATGCAATTCATGTTCTACATAGATGACAGAGAGAAGAACAGAAATAATTTTGCTGAAGGGTATATCAGGAGGAAAAGAGGTGCTGCCTTATTTAATTGATATAATAGTGAAATGAATGCATAGCTTTTGGTCAAAGTAAGGAGTTACTCTATCAGGAGATATAAGGAGAAATTACACAAAAAATACTACATTTCATTTTTTCTCCTATTTTCCAGGAAAAGGATAGTAAGTTTGGTTATTGTCTGCTTTTCTATGGAGATTGAGTCATGGGATGTTTGAGTCATTCTTCCAACACTGGAAAGCTTCAGAAGAGACTGGAGCTTGTGTTCTGCACCAGCATCCTATGAGAATAAGCAATCATTTTCTAATCTACAGTTGTAGGGAGGTGATGGGACTCAGTGGAAAGAAAACTGGATGGTATACCAGATGTTGTATGTTCTAGTCACTGTATCTTATAAGGCACCGTTCTGATCTTGGGAGATCAACCCAGTTAACTGTGTTAAATTATTTGAATATCATTTCACTTCCTTTAATTAGAAAATAGGATCATCTCCACAGTTATTTCTGATCTTACGATTTTGTGAAAATATGATGTAGGGATAACAGGGTGCCTTTAGGAATATCCTGGTGCTATCTGAACAGAATTAGGGAGTGAGAGGACTGTCAGTGACAACATTTATTCCTACACAATTTCTCCTGAGAATTGTTTTGACTGGTAACAGGATGATCTTGGAGTCATAAAACAGTTCTCTTTCCTGCGTATTGTTCAAAGTTATAATAACTTAAATGAATTAACCAGCTTTGGAAAGGTCACTTTTCCAATAAATGGCAAATAAAAAAAAGGTTAATAAAATGATTCAGAGACATTTATTGTTACTTACAGAGGTTATTCTGTCTGACATCTATATGTGCATAATTATAGCCAAGCTCTAAAATCGTACAAAAAGCTTTTTGCCTTTTTTCCCAGTCAGCAGAGCAAAGATTATATCTAACTACTGCATTTCCACATATTTGAAAGCAGCCTCTCTCCTCATAAATGTCCAACTGCCCTGGTTGGAAACTGCTGCTAGATTTTTTTTCCTGCTTAGAAATGTTTGATAGGTAGAGAGAGAAAAACTCCAGAGTGATTTTCACATTTGGAAATACAAGGCCTGGGGTTTGGAGTGGGTTGCTGAAAATAGGAACTTGCAATGATAGGTAAAAAGAAACAAACAGTAGTGTGATTCATGTCCCGGCTGGTACACAGGCACAAAATTCAGAATGCAATTTAAAGAACACAGAAAATCACAACATCTTTTTTTTTTTCTACAACTGTGTGCATTAGGATTTTGGTCAGCCTTATGAACATTTGAGAATGGATTTCCATTGTAATCCTGAGGAATGCCTTAGAATTTAAGTTGAGGGGCTTCCTCTGTTAGACTGTTAACTGTACTCAGGAAAGAAATCAATTATTATTGTTACATTCTGGCTTAGATTAAATGGTATGTGTTAGAATTTTTATTTTTATTTTTATTTTTTTGGTACCAGGGATTGAACCCAGGGGCACTCCATCACTGAGCCACATCCCCAGCCCTATTTTATATTTTATTTAGAGATGGAGTCTCACTGAGTTGCTTAGGGCCTCCCTAAATTGCTGAAGCTGGCTTTGAACTCACAATCCTCTTGCCTCAACCTCCCAAGCCATTGGGATTATAAGAATGTGCCACCACGCCCGGCTAGATATTTTTAAAGGCCTAAATTAGTACAAAAGTTTAGTCTAGAGACTTTTTACAAGGGAATCTTATTAGGTGAATCCCCCTATTTGGGAACCAACCATTTAAGGTATTTTAATTGGATCCAAAGAAAGAACTCGAAGGCAGATGGTGGAACAAAGTTAGCCCCACCTGGTCTCATTCTTTTGTTGCCCCACTAAGTTATAGTGCAGTCAGAGGAAGTGGCCACAGATGCACAGAAATGATGGACAGTGAGAGGTTACAAAACCTCTGATGCAGTGGGTGGACCAGATACAGGCAGGACTTGCATGAAAGAGATGTCTTCAAATATAAAAATGCACCAGAATTTCCAGAGTATAAGTAAAAGAATAATATGCAGATATATGAACACCATGAATTCCAGAATAAAGAGAAATATGTACATTAAGGTTTTTAATTTTTAAGAATAAAAAAATTTTCCTAATGTACATTTTAAAAATGAAAAAAATAGAATGCATGAGAGGGGTGGAATGGTAGAAGGACTTTTATTCTTAGCATTAAATAAGACAGTGTAAGAAGGCATGGGCATGCTGGGCAGGGCTGAGCCTCACCCACATAGGGCTAGGGTTGCCACTCTTTCTTTTTCAGTGCTTGGGCTGAAATGTCAGAAGACTGTTTCGTTGTTGTTGTTCTTTTTAGACATACATGACAGTAGAATCTTTTAGACATAATTATAAAACCATGGAATATATCTTGTTCTAATTAGTTCCCAATAACCCTCCAACCCCTCCTCTCTCCCTACCTTGCTCCCTTCCATCTCTATACTGATCTTTGTGCCATTTACTCTTAGTTATTTTTTAATTAATTTCTTGTGGATGTACATGATGGTGAGTTTTACTGTGATGTATTCATATATGCACGTAGGGATGCTATGTCAGATTCATTCCACTGGCTTTCCTTACCCCATTCCTCCTCCCTTCCCTTCATTCCCCTTGTCTACTCCACTGATCTTCTGTTCTTTTTTTTTTTTAACCCACCTTATTATGGATTAGTTCCACACATCAGATAAAGCATTCAACCTTTGGCTTTGGGGGAGTGGCTTATTTCAATCTTTTTATAGGCCAATATCACAAAATCTTTCTTCCTTATGGTACTTCTCCACTGTGTATATATACCACTGCTGGAGGGACAGGCCTGCTAGTTCATCATCAATGCTCCAGATGCCTGAACCAGAAACCCTTCTCTGGTCCTCCAACCCTCAACTGAAGTCTCAGGTTAAGAACCAGATATCCTGGAGCAGAGACCAGCCATCCTGCCAGACTCTATCTGCATTCCTGATCCCTGGAATGATGATAAAAAAAATGTCTCCTATTGTATTACACTGAGTTTTACATTTTTAAATGCAGTTCTATTGTTTTCATGATTCTATATCAAATAGATATTTGAACAATGTACTTAATCCCAATGCCATTTTAGAAATGAATATCAGACAGATGTTCTCAAATATTTCCTTTAAAATAAAGAAATACAACACCTATTAATCATTCTAAATAAAACTACCATCCAACAGGATAGAATTAAAGTTTTTAAAAATGGAGAAATAGTCAAAAGAACAGCTAGATATGTGCATTGGATTTATTTATAAATAATGATGTTATTGAAAGTTGCTGCTGGATATAGAGCAGAATTTACATTATATCACATGGATGATGTTAAAATAATAACATTATTGAATAAAACTGACAGGGAAGAGGAGATTTGAGAATGAAGTAATTAATACTATTACTCCTCTTGGTAGAGTCGAACTGCAGAGCTTACAAGAATGACCTTTCGTGCTTTTCAAAAGTTCTTAACTGCAGTGAGCAGAAACAGTATCCTTTAGTTAATAGGCATTTATTTCAATATCAACATTTCTTCCCTTTTCAATTTCACTTCTTTTTTCAAAGAAATTTTAGCAAACAAAATTCAATACTTATATTCAAAATAATATCTATCACCTGATTCCATTTTCCGAAGTAGCTTCATCTTTATATACACATTGAATATTATCTATAGCCCTGTCATGGAATACAAGAGCCATAAGCCACATGGGGCTAACCGAACTTAAAGTAAAATTAATGAATTACATAAAATCAGAAATGCAATTTTTCAATTTTGCTAACCATGTTGCAAGTTCTCAATAATCATAGATAGCTGGTGGCTAGTGTATTGGAAGGACAGATGCAGAGTGAAGTTCACATTCTGTTAACAATGGTAACTTATATTCAAATTTGGGGCATTTCATATTTTATGCCTGTGTTTGTACTGTGTATACTTTTTATTTTTCTCAGATTTTTTTTTTTAGTTTTTTAGTTTTCTTGTATTATTTTTCAACAAAAACAAAGCAGAAACTAGAATGGGTTCTTTACAAAAAGCATTCAGGAGGGGAAATTCTGGGGAATATTGGCCAAATCATAGTCTTATTTTGTGAATTGTGTCCATGTATGAATTTGTAACAGCAAATCCATCAGTATGTACAACTATAATGCACAATAAAAAAATATAGGGGAAAAAAATAAAACTTCTTCCCACAAAACTAGACAGCAAATAAAAAGCATGCAGGAAAGTAATAAAATATTAACACAGTCTAATTCTGAATGGGAAAGATGAAGAAGATTAATATTTGCCTTTTATTTTTTTGTCACTTCAAACATTTAAAAATATAGTAATAAAAATAAATTAAAATAAAAACATAAGCATGTATGAAAACCATCTGTACTTCTCTTTTGCTGTTAACCTAAAGCTGATATTTTTAAAAAACATCCATTAAAAGATTCAGTGTGAAAAATATTCTTAGTCATGGGTATAGTCTTTGAGAAACTGGAGATGAGAAAGATCATATTTTATATGGAAATTTGCAAGTCATTGGTGCATTTGTTCTATCAAGTGAAATTAGATGGAATTAAGACCATTAAAGAGCTAGACAGAAGTTTCCAAAGAACCTTATGAACTTGCTAAACTATGTGGACGTTATCTTATGTATTAGGAGAAAAATGAGTGAAATGTAATGACCAGGATTCTTTTACTGGAGAAGTTGGGTGAAAAATAGAGAAGAGAATATTGGTGATAACAATAGTAGCAATCAGACTCAAACTCTGTGAGTCCCAGACAGCCTACCATGAGATTCTCCTCAACAGCTACAGGAAGAAAAACGTGACTCTCATTCACAATGAAAGACTGATTATGAGTGACATTGCAAAACCACTGAGGGTACATCAGAAATGAGAGGAACCCTGGTAGTTTTATAAGAATTCACTATGACCTAAAATATAAAGCACTTTGTTGTACTTTTATTTTGACTATAAATTTTACCCCTAGATTGTCTAACGCAGAATAGGACAAGAAACATCAGGTCATAGAAATATTAGCATTTTTGTTGTTGTTCTTTTAAAGAAAATACTGTGGTAGCAAAGCTTCTCTTTGTATAGGGGACTCCCTCTCTGGAAGGATCCCCTGTGCTGTTCAGTTCTGCTGATGCAGCTCCTTCCTGTGTTGATATTGAATACCTCATATTGATGATGATGATGATGATGATGGTGGTAAGGACAATGTCTATGAGGACAGTGTATTTTGCCTGGTAAAGGGCAGTGTCCTTGGGACAGGACTCTAGTTTCTGCAGAAATGATTCTGCCCCAATTGCACTCCTGTGAGCACAGGCACAAACCTTGTCAGCAGTGTTATTTCTGAGTATCCTATACGAGCTATATTGCTGTGAATGGGTTTGCATCTGTATTCCTTTCTGGTAGATTAGAACCACTGACCATTATGTGTGTGCTTGAATCAAGCACTTTATTTTAGTACATTGAGTAATAACACTAATAAAGATTATAACCATAATAGCAACTACACACAAGACAGTTTTAATGACAGGGAAGGAAGTGCAATGTGGCAAGCCTCAAATTCCCCTTTAGCAGCAATTAACATACATTCAGGAAACAGAAACATGACAAGCAAAGTTACTTTCACAGGGCTGAGATGGAGTCTTTTATTTTTTAAGTATTGATTTCCAATTCCAGCATTAAGAAATGCTTTTTTGATGTTCAATCTGCCTGTTATTTTTTTACAATTGATACATGAAAAATAAAACTTTTATATTTGTGTTACATTAAACACACACATGAAGGGGACTAGGATACCTCTTTAAACTTAATGATCTAATGTTACAAATGTTTAAAGATAGTGAGAATGAATATTGATTCTTAGAACTCAGCCAATCTCTGAAGAGTATTGTTATTATGGAACACTGTACTAAAAACATACATATTTCTCTTTAACCTAAAATCTACTCATAGAGTGCTGAATAAAGATCAATGTTGAAGAATGACTTGAAATTAAATGCTTAAGATTTCATTTATCTTCCTTATTTTTAATATTCGCCATAAAAGTCATCTTGCCCATTTCACCAAATAAAATGCAAACAAGGGGAATCATAAAGGTTCATAACTGGGCACTGCAGATTTTCTTTATGTCTATTGAAAAATAGCAAATTTTACCTTAACTGAATATGTTACCTACAGTCTTGGCTCTGCATTATTTGAGAGTCATTGTGGTGTGCTGCTGATTCCAATCCTGGGTATGGCCATTGTGCTGATCATGAAAAGCCATCCAGAGACCGTCTGCAGCTGGCACATGCCATTGTGCTCCTATCAGAATGAGGGAGAAAAGAAAATTATGGATTCATGCATAAAGTCAAATATATCTGAATGCAAATTCTACCTTTACTCTGTGACATTGCTGTGCAGTCTTTGATGATATCATTGATCTTTCTAAGTCTCTTCTTTCTGTTAAAATAAATGTTTTAAATATATTTATTTATATTTTATTCAATTGCCCATAATTCAAATACAAATATTTGATTTATACCTACATATTTGCATTTATATATTTAGTACTTTATTAAACATTGTATTAAGGAAAGAGTGAGGTTTGTATATTACTTGTAATTTTCTCAAAATTATTAGTAGTTCAAGACTCCAACCCTTCTTTAACTCTGCCCCAATGACAGGTATTGCCAAGATAATTGTGTTGAGTAAGATTGTGAGGACACAATATAATTCAGGTTCAGCAGGAGAGACTATGATGAATAATTGGTGAGCTATGCATTTACTAGACAAACTAACAATCTTGGTCTTAACATGTTTCATACTGAAAGCATTTGATTTCCTATTGAAATCACTAGGTTTAGTATGATATGATACAGTAAGAAAAGCAATAATAGATCTGAAACCAGAAGGCTTAGACCCAAGGGACAATATGTTCTTACTAGATTTTAGATTTTTCAACATGTTTTCTTTCTTCTTTTTCTCTTTTCTATAATCTCTAAAATTGTAGTGGAAATACTTACCTGCAACTCTGTTAAAAGACATAAATAACAAAATTTATGTGAAATACTATGTTAATTAAAAATGTGAAGCTAACATTACATATTCATTATTTTATTATGTGCACCATATTTAGACAATGCTTTAGGTATTATATGAGATAGAAATTTGAGTTGAAATTTTTTATCCGAATGTTAAATGCAGGCTGATTCAGTGGGTTGCAAGTTTTTGCTCTAGCTCTTAAAAACCACTTCTTGTGTAACTCTTTCAGTAATTTGTGAAAATTACCATGCATTAAAATGAATAGGAGAACTAAACCCATGTTCTGCATTGGAATCATGACACTGATGGACTCAGACACTACAGGGTGAATGAGTCCTATATGTGCATTCACGTACTTTCATTTGCTTTTGAATGCCATTCACAATGTAATTGGTAGATGTTTTCTTGAATCTTTCTATGAAATATCAGACGTATTTCATTTCCTATCAGTTTTAGATAATTGATTTTCAAGCTCTTTAAATTCGTTAGGAAGGGAATCAAATTTATTTGCTACATTAAAATTTGTGTCCAAAGTATCAAATTCGTATAACAATGCATTTCAATTCTCTTCTTTTTTTCAGTGTTTGCTTGGTATATTTTGACCAAATTTTGAAAATCTAATTTTTTAAAATTTTTGCAGACTTCATTTTGATTCATAGTTCACAAATGAGTTACAACTTTTCATTTCTATTATTGTGCATGATGTAGATTCTTACCGTTCATGTAATCATACATGTACATAGGGTAATGATGTCTGGCTCATTCCACCATTTTTCATATCCCCACCCCCTTCCCTACTCATTTCCCTCTAGGTAATCTAAAGTTCCTCTATTCTTCTCTCATCTCCCACCCACCCAACTTGATTATATATCATCATCCACTTATCAGGGAAAACATTGGACCTTTGTTTTTGGGGGATTGGCTTACTTAGCATAGTAGTCTCCAATTCCATCCATTTATCTGCAAATGCCATAATATTGTTCTTCTTTATGGCTGAAAAATATTCCCTTATACATATATACCACAGTTTATCCATTCATCTGTTGAAGGGCATCTTCTTTAAAAATAGGGCTTAAATGGCATTAATGTTGTCCTGATATTTATACAAGAACGACTAAATCTAAATTTTATTGTCTTGCAAATATATTTTCCTGTAGAATTTAGGGTTTCTTCTTCTCTTTCTTCTTCTTCTTCCTCTTCTTCCTTTTTTTTTTTTTTTTTTTTTGTTCACTCTGGATCCAATTAATTAGCAAGTAATAACTCTTACTTCCTAAATAGCTATTTGATGCATTCAATCTTTCCATAATTAAGACCAGTGACTTCATTCCTAAATTAGAACTATTTTTTCTTGGACTATTACATAAACTCCTAAACGGGTAATCAACCCTCTGTCCACTTTCCTAATCTGTTTTCTGCAGAAAAGTCAGATCAATCATCCACAGAAATCAGATGTGATCTTGACACATTTCCCCATTGAAAATGTCATTTTCTCATCCCTACTTATTTTTTATGAGTGTCAAAGTCCATATCTTTTGTTCTTTGCTCAGGTTGCATGAGTCTCCTGGAAGTCTTCATCCTTCTCTCTTTGACCATGATAACTTTGCTTGTGGATTCTCCTTAGTCAGGAACATTTTTTCTTTCCTCTTCATCAACCCAAATTCTCAGGTCAGTCATATAATCCCTCAATTTAATTAACTGCTCAGATCCTCAAGCTCTCCCAGAACTATGTCCTCTTTGGGTGCTCTTCAATGTTGACATTGCACATTAATATTTTGAAAGTACATTATCAAAACCTATCCCTACTTTAGGATGTATAGTTCATGAAGGATGAATTTTTTCAATACCATACATTACTGGATCCTTATAGAGAAACCAAAGCCTAAAAGAAACTGTGGTATATATACACAATGGAATATTACTCAGCTATAAAGAAGAATAAAATTATGGTATTTGTAGGTAAATGGATGATGTTGGAAACTCTTATGCTAAGTGAGATCAGCCAATCCCAAAAATCCAAAAGCCGAATGGTCTCTCTGATATATGAATGATGATGCATAATGTGGGGGGGAAAGATGGCAAGAATGGAGGAAAGATAGCTAGCATAGAGGGAAGGGAGGGGTGGGGGTGGGTGGGGGGTAAAATTAATAACAGAATGTGTGACATATACCATTGCCCTGTGTACATGCATGAACGCACAGATGGTGTGACTCTACTTTGTGTACAACCAGTGAAACAATAGCTGTACTCCATTTGTGTTCAATAAAAAAGAAAAAAAAATAAAATAAAATAAAATAATAAATTATTATGTGGCAGGCCCTTGTTCTGCATTCAGCCTGTGTTATTTAAACAATGAGCATAAAAACTGAGTGCTAGTATTATTCTTATTGTAAAAGTGAGGATCTCCAGGCAATGAGAAGCTAAGTAAATTCCAGAGGAAGAATTGAATTTTGAATTAAAACTCTGAAGAACTCTGACTCAGGAAGTCTGCTAAGATCCTTTGATTTGCTGCTCACAGAGTTGCTAAACATGGGCTGAATTAATTGTTGCCCTAATTTTTGTCAGGATGATCATGAACTATGATGACATAAATGTGTTTCTACCTAGATATTAAAAAAATTTAACTTAGCATAATTTATTCAATATATAGTTAAGGTAAACAGTACCATATCTAGTCTCCAAATTTTGAGAAGATCCATTTAGTGGCTCTTTACAAGACATAGCATAGACAAACAGAGAGAATATAATTGTGTTTATATAAGTTATGTCAAAAGTTAGGCAGTTCCTGCATATTGGCTAAACCTACAAGCAAATATTTGAAAGTTTTCTTACATAGTGAATAATATTCAAATGTTTAATAAAGGATTTTGGTGGTGTTTTCTCAGCATCTTATTCAGACAAAATTTTAACTCGATAATTCATTTGTTGATTAATGAAAGGTAGATAAGGCTTTGTTCTGTTTAACCTGTTACTTCAGGGATATCTTTCTTCACACAGAGCACACCTACTATGTGACTAGCCCCAGGATTAGCATTTTGGATTTAACAACAAATAAAGTAAACACACCGCTTCTCTGTGTTCTGTTCTTTGCGAGAAACAAAGAGGTTACAATGCAGACTGGTAAGTGTGTAAAACCAAGAGAGGTAAATAAATTATTCATGCAAAGTTTTGGGACAGTCCCTTGATTACTAGAAAGGAGGATTATTTGTCTCTTTTTGTGTACCTCTGGAGTCCAAAGAACTTTCATCCAGAATTCCAAGAGGAGCACATTCTGTCTGGGAGTGCATGATGTGCTTGGTTAGGCATTGCAGGTGCTGAGTGAGGAGAAAGGGAAGAAAGCAGGGCTAAGGAGGGGGTGGCTGCCATGCTAAAGGGAATCACCTCTTCCTGATCATGATGGCGTAAGGACATGTAGCAGAAGCATGACAGGTTCAATTGCTCCTTTAATAAAATTATCTTTGAGAAGAACATGAAGACAGATAAGGAGGAGGAGGGGTATTCTAAGGAGGAGCAGATAAAAAGAAGGATATTTTGGTAAACCAGGAATTGTGAGGCATGTGAAGACCCTTGTGTGAAGGGAGAGAAAGGCATGGAGGAAACAGGAACAGGTGATGATTGGCTGAAACCCGTGATAAGTGAAGGGAGGAAGTTTTAAAAGCAGATTTTGTGCTTGGTTTTATTGTCTTATGATAACTACCTTAGAACGTGTATATAATGTGCTTCTGACTGGAGGAGATTTAGATATGATGTCTCCTAAAGATGATTCAACTAAAATGCAAAGTAAAATGTTAAAACTTCAAGTTCAGAAAAGGTCCATTTTACAGTTAAGAACATGAATGAAGGAGGAAGTCGCTTCTGAGAGTTACAAGGCTAACAAATGACCCAAATATCAGATCCATTCCTTTCCATGGAAATCCACTGTTGTTGATTGTCTGTGGGAAGGATGAAATGCATCAATTAAGGAGATGATTTTTGTTTGTCTTTGGGAACTCTTATTAGAGTCATGGGGTATGATGAATGGCCAATTTTTTTTTTTTTAATATACCATGGATTCAGTGCTCTTGAACACTGAGACACATCCCCAGTCTCTTTTATATTTTATTTAGAGCCAGGGTCTCACTCAGTTGTTTAGGGCCTCCCTAATTTGCTGATGCTGGCTTTGAGCTTGTGAACCTCCTGCCTCAATTTCCTGAGCCACTGGAATTCCAGGCGTGCACATCACATCTGGTGAATAGCTCATCTTAAGTGAAGATGAAAGCAAAAATTTCACCCAATGTGTGAGGGCAGACAGACTTTGTGGGCTCAGCTGTTCTTTAAAACAGAAATTTGAGGGTTGCTTTGACCATCACTTCTTTCCAGAGATACCAGGTTCAACTGAAATTCAGCATTAGGATCTTTCAGTCAATTGAAGTGATTTGGAAGTAGAAACAAAACGCAATAAAAGCGAGTTAGTAGGAATAAAATCAGTTCATGCTAAAGAGGAGGCGGCTGGTAACCTCCTCTTTGGTAGAGGAGGTCTTTTGGTAACTTCATTCATAAGAGTTACCCTGTTTATGTGTTTTTTCCAAATCTCCAACTTTTCCTTATTTTATTTTCCCTAGGTTTCAAAACTTCTTTCCTGCTATGTATGAGAGAGGACTGGAGATATACATTCCCTACAGACTTACTACTCAAAACCTAACTAACTCATTATTACCTTTTTCAAAACATAATCATTCTAATTTCTTTCTACGAATACGTAAGAGCATCATCTAAACACCTAGACACTGCAGAACAGAAGAGAGCTGTAGGAACCTCACAGTGACAGTGACTCCTCCCAGCCTCTCACTCTACAGAGAGCATTGCTGTGAAATTCTTGTTCATTTTGCAGCCCAAGGTGCTCTGAAGTCTATTCTGCCTCCCATTTCGTCTCTGTCAAATGTTCTGGTCACTTGTTTGAGGACTTGCCTTAGTCTTCTTACTTTATCACAACCTTAGATCTCTTATCCCATTATAGAAAGTAAGTATTGCTTGCTAAACAAAAGAAAACAAAAGTAATAGAGATTTTCGTCTCTTAGGCGAGGTGTACGAGACATTTACCTTTGTCCTGTAATATATAAGCTTGTGTTTTTGCATGGTTCACAAAGAACTGTGTGCCACGGTCCCAGATGGTTTTCTCAGCTGCCTCTAGTACCATGTTGCCATGCTTTTAGTTCATGGATTTTTTGCCTTTATTCTGGCATCCAGTATCCTATCCATACCTTCTTCAGAATGGCTCTGATTCTGGCATATCAGTGTTCCTCTTATTCATGTAAGGAATACCTGTGCACCCTGTGAAACCCACTTTTTTTTTTTTTTTTTTTTTTTTTTGAGTGCTGGGGATTGAACCCAGGGCCTTGTGCTTGCAAGGCAGGCACTCTACCAACTGAGCTATATCCCCAGCCTGAAACCCACTTTATAATCAATCTTCTTTCATATGCTTTTGAAGACTGTTGATTTGAACATGAGCTTGTGTGCCTTTTCACTTTCGGTTGTAAATCTCTTATTTGGATCTCCTAATTTAATCTAGAATGAGAAGTAGTTGATCATGGGAAAATGATCAGATTCCACTCACAATCCTAGTACTTACACACTGGGTAGTGTTGGGTAAGCTTGTCATCTTTTGGTCTCATATTTCTTGTCTATAAAAGAGGGAAATGGTGCTTAACTCATAGATCCACTGACACTCCTTAATTTTATTCAAGGAAATCAGATAAATTCTCATTATTACAAAGTAGGGATTTCTTTTTGTCATTTTCACCACTATTACTCATATTATCTTTTAGTTACTAGCACCTAATATAAAGTCTGTTAATAATAATGAAACTTTTTACTAATTGTGGTGTGCCTACTCTTCCAGGTGGTTTGTAATATTAGCACAGCTACTCCTCCCAACTACATGTGAGTTCCGTTCTATCAACACCTCAATTGTGCAGGTAAAAAAACCTGAATCACTGGGACACTAAGTTTTAGATAATTTAAACTCAGGCAATCTAACTTCAGTGTCCTTATAAACAGACAACAGAATTCAGTGCCTCGAAAGGAAATAAAATGTATGGTTATAAATGAATCGATCAAGCGATGTTTGAAAAGTAGAATTTACTATACCTAACCTGATTACCCATAAGTATTAAAAATTTTCATGTTAATGATGCAACATTAAAGATGTTGACTTTTTAGAAAGACAACAACTACAATAAATATAGGCTTCATGAATCTTATCAGATTAGGTACTCAACTTGGATCTCAGACAGAAGTCTAGGGTAGGCAAGGGAATAGATCATTTATAACCATTTAATGTGAAGGGCGTAGTATGAGGGCCTAATATCTACAGACAAAGTTGACTGCACACATAGTGTGTACAGAGGTGCTTTCTAAGGAAGACAAATCATGAATTGTGAGAAATATTGTCATTTCAGAAAATTTAATTACATCTTTCCAAAAATTAAAACTTTCTAGAAATTGTTATGGTTTAGACATGCAGTATCCCCCAAAAGCTTATGTATGAGACAATATGGGAAAGTTTACTGGTGAAATGATGAAATTCTAAGAACATTCACCTAATCAGTGCATTAACCCACTGTTATGGATTAGCTGGGTGGTATCTGAAGGCAGGTAGGGTGGGGCTGAAGGAGGTGGTCCCTGGAGGTATGCCTTTGGGGTACATATTTTGTCCTTGTTGAGTGGAGTCTCTCTCTCTCTCTCTCTCTCTCTCTCTCTCTCTCTCTCTCTCTCTGCTTCCTGGTGCCATGTTCCAGTAAGCTTTCCTCTGCCACACTTTTCTGCCATGATGCTCTTCCTTATCTCAGGCACCAAGCAATGGAGTTGGCCATCTATGGATGGGACCTCTGTAACTGTGAGTCCCAAAATGAACTTTCCTCCTCTAAATGTTCTTGTCAGGTATTTTTGTTCATGACAGAGAAAAAACTGACTAAAACAGAACTGATTAAGGTTTGCCCATCTAAAATTGAAAATGTTGTTTGATTTGGTGAGTAGTTTTAGTATTTAATGTATTTATTTTAACAAGGTTTATTTTGGTGAAATTCATTTAGAGTATTATTTTAAATTGATCTATTGAGGCCCAGGAATTGTAAAGATAATTCTTCATTTTTATTACTTAATTTTAGACAGATTGATAACATTGCAATCTATAAACCATATTCTTACTTTTAAATGCCATCTCTGGTCCCTCACATTAGACATCTGAAGAACTGCATTATTCTAATACTTGGGGAGATTGAAAGAAAGAAAAATAAAGCAATCCATACATATCAGGCATGACTGTCTTTTTAAGGCTCTTTACTGCTTAAAACATGTGCATTGAAACATCTACAAATTTAGAATCTTTAAAAGTCAACTACTCCTCAGTATGTCTCAGATGGGGAATGTAACATTAGCAACAAAATTAGATAGTAAGATTTAAACTCTTTACACACACACACACGCACACACACACACACTCTACACAAACATACCTGAGGGGGTTTCATGCTTGTATTCCCATTTTAGAGGTAAAGAATTTGAAGTTTAGATTGACTTTCCAGTGCAAAAGAGCACACACTGAATTAATTGACAGAGCCAGAACATGAAGTCAAATGAACTTTGACACAAAAGAATAAAAGAGGTATTGAGTCCCTCTGTTCTTGGGGCATGCCATTTTAATTCTTAATAAATAAATAAATGTGATTTGTGCTGACTAAATTCCTATGGTAAACAATGTAATTCATATGCATGTATCTTTCTGATAGAGGGAATAGAAATGCCAGATTATGAAATCTCAGACTTTATAGAGCTTCATAAGGGTGTACTCTATCTGAGTTGGCATCTTTGTGGCACTGAAAGTTTGATTGGTTGAGATGAAGAAAAATTTCTACCCAATACTTGCATTTAAAAAATATATCTATTTATTCTATTCAAGCATTTGTTCATTCACCATTAATATATTTATCTAGATGCTGCATGCCAGGCACTCTGCTTGGGGTATCCAAGGCTAAAAAAGACTAATAGAATTTCTGCTCTCATGTCACTTGTCACTAGCTGATTTTATTTCATATATTCATAGAAAGAAACAAGAGTGGCATTTTAAAAATACTTAACTAAGTGTTGAAATATTGCTCTGAAGAAGGATAACATTCATTCTCTTTGTTTTCTTTTGTCATCTTGACTTTTATTTTCTTCTTTGTCTCCTATTAGAGGTTTTTCCTCTTTTTTGATGACTACCCACTTGTTACTGAAATATTATGTAAAATGAAACAATTGTCACTCTTTTTCTGAGATGCTCCAAGTTTATATTTTAGACCCAGCAATGCAGTGAAGATTCTGGGCCTCCTCTCTGTTCAATTCCAGTTGCAGTCACCTCCTGGGATGGCTGCCTTTAGTGTGGGATCACTCTACCTTGCATTGTCCCTATGAAACAATGTTTAAGGACATTCTGGTACCTAGTGAAAAGAGGGGAGGATTCTAAATCAAACATTAAAGCAAAATCCTCTAGTCCTAAATATTCTGTGACGATTCTCTCTTCTCTTATAGCAGTTAGGATTGTTGTTATTGTTTTAATAAGAATCTTCTTCCTACCTCTTCTTGTTTACAGTAGAAAGAGGATTATGAAGAAAACAGATGAAGATAGTATGACTATTCTACCTCAGGCGTTGAAATCCTTGATAACTATTCTTGTATCAAAGGGAAATATTAATATTTTAGCTAAATAGTAGGAGGAATAAAGGCCACAATCACTTTTCCCTTGCCAATTTACAATTAAGTTTCATAAAATGTTCTTGAAATTAAACAAAAAATTTTAAACAAAATTAAACAGTAGATATACTCGACAGTAGACAAACCCAAAGGGGGAAAAATTGCCATTAATTACTCTTTGGAATTCTGCAAACATGTGAAAACAAATCTTGGATACTGTCTATAGAGGCTTCATAATTCCTACCAAAAGACAATTAAGCCACAAAAAATTATTTAGGTACATAGCATTCCTCCTATTTCTATTTTATAAAATTGTGTTTTTTAATGATTTTTGTGCTCAACATAATATAGTATATGTATACCAATTGACAGCAGATCAATAAACGTCCTTCAATGTAGAGATTCTGTGTTCCTAAATTGCTATCAAAATGTTAAATGTGCAGTGTTGTATTTAAGAATTTTACAATGCAATTGGTATTAAAGAATCATTACTTAAATTTGTCCTTCTTGCTTGGCAATTAATTACTTCCATTACATTTAACAGAAAAATAAGATAATTTGGGTTTGTTAACTGTTCGAGTATTTTCTTTACAATGTTATGGGGTTTTTTTCCTCTCATAAAAATGTTGCCAGAAGAAGTACAAAAAAAATTACAAAACATTGCATACTATATTCTTGTATTTTTTATTAATCCAGTAACTGGAAAACTCCCAAGGTTTAGGATAGTTGTCTTTATTTGCATCATTTCTACTGATTTTTTTCTTCTTTGGATAGAAAAGAACTTTGATAACTCACACTTTATCCTGCTAAAGTAACTCTTGCTCCTGATCCTCATCAGTTCCATCTTCCCTCCTCACTTAAGTGTGTTTAAGAAAGAACCAATATCTCCATTAGCTCCTGACTCCTGTGTGTGCAGTTACCTGGTTCTCCTCGCCTCCTCTGGGTTCAAACACAGTTGTCTTCGAGGACTAAAGTAGCAGAATGACCCAAGCTCCAAGGTAACGAGACCCATCATGACAGCCTCCACCTCTTAGTCTTCTGTAATACTTCTTCCATTACTTATTCAATAGACAATAAATTAAATACTGAGTCTTACTGCATTAATTTCAACCTCCTCTTTGGTGCTGACCATGTAAATGTTCACATGCAAGTACCTCATTCTTTTATCTCATCTCCAAAGGTCCATACACATGTCCTCCCAAGATCTCCTTAATACAGTTTTAGACCCCTCCCTTGAAAGCTGTTCTTGGCTACTTGCCTTGAGTCAGTCATAGATCCATACCTCTAACCATCTCTCCTTTCTCTCCTTTCAAAAAAGGAAATTGCTAAGTGAATTTCATAGGTAATCTGTGACTGGTTGGATTTATTCACCCTAAATTGTTTTATAATTATGTTGAGTGATGCTGTAATGTGACACCATTCACATGCAAATCATGCCAACATGACATTTGAACTTACCTGTAATCTGGTCCTGGTTATTTTCTTCATCCATCATTGGGTATAGGGAAACTTAAAATTATAGGTGTGGGTTTAGGAAAGGGGCAATTGTAGCTGATGTTGCCTGTGGAATGATGAAAACCTTGCTGGTGGAACTTATCTGTGCCTTTGGAAACTGCTCAACACTGATCTTATGTATACTGATTTTATTTAACGATTTTGTGTGTAAAGTACCTAAAGAATCATGGTTGGATATATACATACTTACGTTCACAATAAATAGAAAGTTTCCCTTTATTTTTTCCTAATTTACAAACTAAATAAACCTTTATGTGATTTGTGATCTTTCACTTTCAGGATGATCTGGCTGCTACCAGTGATCTATTAGTTTCAAATATTCTTATTACTTTAGACCTCTGGTATCTCATGTTTCTTGCTACACTCTGGTCTCCTGTTGCTGTAAGATCCCACCATTGCCATACTGAGAAGCCCTTTCTGGCGACCACATTAGAGAGCAAAGTATAAGACACAGAGCATTCCCGTCCAAATTATTAAGCCAAGAAATAGTGTCTTAAATTTCAGGAAATCAAAGTAGTTTTTTACTTCTCCATTAAATGGTGGTACCCAAGGTTGAGAGCTGTTGAGAGGATATTATGGACACCCTTGAGGATCTGTGCTGGAGAGGTTCCAAGCCCTCCTATTGCAAAATCAAGTATGAGTGCTCTTAATTCCAGGTGTAGTAAAAGAAATAATGTGCTTGTTTTCAGCTCAGAATAAGAAGAATAGCATGTCATATGTGTTGGGTGGGAGAGTGGAAATATAATTCATACACGGTGCCACATGCCTGTAATTCCAGTTGTTCAAGAAACTCAGACTGGAAGACGGACAGTTGAAAGCCAGCCTCAGCAAGGGCAAGGTGCTAAGCAACTCAGTGAGGACCTGGCTCTAAATAAACACAAAACATGACTGGGGATGTGGCTCAGTGGTTGAATGCCCCTGAGTTCAATCCCTGGTACCCCCCATAAAAGAAATATAATTTGTGAAATACTGAGATATATTTCTTCAATCTCTACCAGCAATAAGTATTTAGGTTCAAGAATTATAGTGAATTCTATGTAACATTTTTTTTCTTTTTTATGATTTGAGGTAAAATGGACATTTCTTGGGATTTTAATAGACCTGTTACCCTCCAAAGAAGGAAACTCTTAGAAAAATACAAATGATACTATCAAGTGTTCAGCATAAAATGACTCTTTTAAAAAATGTCTATTTTAAGCAGAAAATTTTGTGAGCAAAGGATGATGTTACTCATTAACTATAATTCAATAAAATCTATGTGAGCTTTTATTTTAACATTCATAGCATATGGTGAGTAGATTTTGATCATATATCAGGAATGGCAGTTATAGAATTGTCGACACAGTAACCATAGTGGCAAAAAAGATAGTCAGATTCACCAAACCATTGTTTATTTTGAAAATAGTCAATTAGTATTGCTTGACTGACAGCCATTTTCATACAATTAGCTGCTCAATTAAGCACAATGCACTTTTATTCAAATGGGTTCCATGTACAAGAGTAGGAGAAGCAATACATTTAGGAAGACATAATATAGCCTGTAACAGAACAGAAGAAGTGCAATTTAGGTTAATATTTAGGATTCATGATTTATACTGACTTAAGTGCCTTGTTTTATGACATTCTATTTCCATAACTTTGTATCTTAGAGAAATGTTGAGCAGTTTGCTCTCCCTTATATTACTGCATCTATCATAGGCAGCAAAAAGCATATTTCAAAGACTGGTTATGCTGAACGTCATTCATAATAAGATTCGCCTCAGATTAATGTTTTGGGTGAATTTACTTTTGACAATATTTTCAACAGATTTCGCTATAATTTACCAACTAAAAGAGCTTTTAAAATAATGTTTTGTTAGAAACACTACATTTAAGTAAAATTTTCATTTGATTAAACATTCCCAATATTTCAGAGGTTAAGCTGGTATGTCTGCCCAAGCATCGTTAGTTTACTCTCTTCTTGATTACAAGTGCAACTATAAATGGAATGAAATGAAATAAATATGGAAGATTACCAATTGCTGTTTGCATCCAACTATGTGCTTAAAGATGTTTTCATTTATTATCAAATTATTGCATCCTGCCAACATCTGAAATGAGATGCAATGACACGGAATCAGAGCGTTTATCACCAAGAGGCAAGCAGGCTGCCTCTACTAGTTATAAAGTGTGCTTATACACATTAGAAATCCAATATGATGATTGAACTTCATCTATTTCAAGTGGGAATTTTTGCAGGTTATCATTGCCCCATCTGTGCTTCCTGTTCTTCAATTCAAAACCATAAAAATAAGTTTTCAAGTAACAGCACAACTGTAATCATTTGCACAAGTTTTTCCAGGTGATACACTGTAATTTGTTTGCCTTCCCTATCTTCTAGTATCAGAGCTATTACATCATGGTCATGCTATCAATTATGTTTAACAGTGTCTAAATTTTATTGGCTTATTCTGGAACCTATTATTCTTTATCAGTTCATTGAATTTCATTTTCACAATTTTTTTTTACATCAATCAATGTTGAATTAGAAATATCTCAATCATGTTAATGTGAATTAATTGCTGCAGATAGTGGGTTCTAGACAAATCCAGATGATCTTTAATGTAAATTTTTATATTCAGGGTGATCTGATTGGATCTATTCTGTATTACCTCAATAATGGATCATGTGAGAGTCTTGTGCATAATCTACATTACACACAATGGAAAAAAATCACTTTCCCAGTCATTTCATTTCAGAAAACTCTACTCATGGCCCTGGAAAACTCTACTCATGGCTTTATATGAAATGTACAGCAGTTCATATGCATCAGGTAAAATCTAAGTACTCTGCAAACATTAATCGATATGATATTCACTCACTGTCTACTGCAAAATTAGTCCCACTGCTCCTTTCCTAACATGAAACATCTTTTCCTTCTACTTGAAATCTTTCTCCCACATCATCTGGAGAAGCAAACAATGGTCACATTACATGCTCCATTTCTCTTGCCTTGGCCACAACTGCCAATGCGATTTTTCTAAGTATTTACATAATTTGTGCTTAAATAGTTGAGAGTCCTAATATTAAAAAAGTTAGTTTTACATGCTTAGAAAGATTGTAGTATGGTTTATTCAAGGAAATCAAGATGAACTTTGATATTTACTAATGTAAATAAATTAACTGAAAAATATCAATAGCATTCCAGCAACTTATATCCTTGAAAATGGCTCACCAAATTCAGTTTGAATTTTGTGTACATGTAACATCACACACCATACTCAGATGATTCTGTAGAAATATGTAATTTAAACATGTATGCTTTAATGTATTATTACCTAATTCCAAAAAAACAATTTATATACATACATACAACATGCACACTTACATATGAAAATGCAGTCATATGTACATAAAGATATGAATATGGATATAGAAAAGGAGAGAGAAGGAAGCAATTTCTAAATTTTTATAATACAGCAAAATTTTATATGTATACTATATATGTACACAGACAGAAATATGAATATAAAGTCAGCAATTAACCATGATAAAATTTTATTTTTCTTATTTTTTCTAGAGAGAAAAAAATGGGTTCGCTTTAAAAAGAGATTAGGTTATAAAGAGCTATTGCTTAATAAGATTAAAGCAAGTACATTAGACATTAGCTCATTAGTACAACTTAATTAACTACACATATTTTAAATGTTTGCCATTACTAAGGAATTTTTGTGTGCTAATTTCCAAACACAATGATAGACATCATTTTTATAATCTCACTAATTAAAATAGTGTTCTATATTTTAGTAAATGCATCAAAGAAATATAAATTTCACCACTTCTGAAACAACTTTATTTCAGGAGATCTGAAAGCAATTATTTTAAATGTGCTAATCATATTTGATATTGAAAAAGTCACATGGGTGATATTTCAAGCACTCAATAAATGTTATATTTTCACAAGCACTCTAAATAATTACTTTTGGTTATAAAATACATTTTAACCCATTTTCATGATTTCAGTTATTTAACACTTTTCTAACGCATGCCAAATAAATAAATAGTGAATAAAACACAATTTGGTCTTTAATCATACAACCAATGATGATTTTTGATTTCCACATATTCTTTGTTGTTTTTTACTTATCACACATAATGAATAAATTATTATTTTCATAATACTAAAACTAAATTGACAGAATTTTAGCATAATCTCAAATGGAGATCTTAAAATGTCTCCATCAGAATTAGTTTACCAGGTACTTTTTTTTTACTTTTTATTTTCAGCAGTACTAGGATTTGCACTCAGGCCCTCACGTAGGCTGGGTGAACACTCTACCACTGAGCTACATCCCCAGCCCTATTAGGAATAATTTTAGCAGATTAGAAAACTAAGACATGCAAAACACTTAAAAATTTCATATAAATGTACAAAAGATCTAAACAGACATTTCTCAAAAGATGAAATATAAATGGTCAACAAATATATGAGAAATATTCCCCATTCCTTTTAATCAGGTAAATGCGAAACTGAACTGCATTGAGGTTTCATCTCACTCCATTTGCAATGGCAATCGTCAAGAATACAAATAATAACAAATGCTGGTGAGATGTGGAGAAACAGATACACTCAGGAGATGTTAGTGGAACTGCAAATTAGAATAACCACTTTGAAAGCAGTATGGAGATTCCTTAAAAACTAGGAATGCAATTCCCATATGACTCATCAGTTCCACTTCCTGGCATTTATCTAAAGGAACTGAAACATCAACCTACTGTAGTGATATGGCCTATCAATGTGTATAGCACCTCAATTCACAATAGCCAAGTTATGGAACCAGCCAGGTGCCTGTCAACAGATGAATGGATTAAGAAAATGTGGTGTATACACACAATGCAGTTTCACTCAAACATAAAAGAGAATGAAATTATGGCATATGCTGATAAATGGCTGAACTGGAGAAAATCGTGCTAAGCGAAATAAGCCATACTCTTAAATTTAAAGTTCAAATGTTTTATCTTCTATGTGGAATCTAGAGAGAAAATAAAAAAAAAAAAATTGCAGGATGCCATACAAATAGATCTGTGGAGAAGAGGGTGGGGTTGAGGGGGAAGGAGGAGGGATGGGAAAAGGGAGGACCCGTGAAATAAAAGGGACCAAATTACTCTGTACATGCATGAATACACCACTTTAAATTACACTTTTATGTTTATGTCGAGTTTAAAAAAAAAAAAGTAAGTGTATAGAAGCAAGACTAACAGAGTTGAGGAAGGAAATCAGAGGGAAGGAGGAAGGTGGAGAAGGAGAAAGGTGAGGAAGAAGGAAGGGAGGGAAAGAGGAAGTACTAGGGGTCAGAAGTGGAGTATGTTATATGACAGGCATATATATATGATTGTGCCAGAATTAACCCAGTATTACATATGAATATAATGTAATAATAAAACATTTGTTTTCACATATGGAAAATTTTTTCATAATTTCCTCCAAATAATCACACTATATTCATATATTCACGTCAGTTGAAAAAGGCTTTAGTCAGTGATAGATGGCATGTACGATGATGATCTGAGACTGTAAGGGAGCTATCATAAAGCCCTATCTCATTGCAGTAACAAACCTAAGGGGCCACAGTTCACTTAAAAGCATAACACATACAATTAGGTACAGTATGTAATATTTGATAATAATAATAATAAATGAATACTCTTCTGGTTTATGTCTTTACTCTGTTATGCCTCATATTCTTACTTTAGAGCGTACTACAACTTGAAAATAAGGTGAACTATGAAACAGTGTGCCACCTTATCCTGGCAGCAGCCTCTTACATCTTGATTGCTCCAAGAGGTTGTGTTGCATGATTTACCTATACAATGTGCAGGTTTGTGTAAGCACCCTATGCAGTTCACACAATGACAAATAGCCTAATGACATATTTCTCAGAAAATAACTCCATTCGTTAGACATTGCAGGTGGTTGCAAGAATTTTCATTTCCTTTGAATGGCGCATGTGTGTGTGTGTGTGTGTGTGTGTGTGTGTGTGTGTATTCACATTTGTACATATATACATATGCTCAAACCCATACTCTTCATATGCTGAAAGCAAAATTATACATTTCTGATGTCTTATGTTTAATAATTCACACACTGGATTATATGAAATTGAAGCTGGGATAAAATATCTTATCTGCTTCATTAACTCCCTCATTACCCTGAATGCATCATTTCTAAAAAAATAAAGGAAAAATAATTGTAAAAAAGAGAAAGGGAAATTACAAAGCATGGCACAGATTGTCTCTTTTTCCAAGCACACACTTTTCATTGCTATCTTATCAAGATTCCTGATTGTTTTAAAAGTGATTGTTTAAGTTACCAATGGCTTTCAAGCCATTCCACAACTTTGGGCTTTAAAATGATGTTTTATTTCTCTTGGTTTTAAAGATAGTTTGGGCATTGTCTCTTTGCTTTCTCCTGAATGCATTCATTTCGCCACATGCAGCTGGTGGGTAGGCTCTGAGCACACCCTCTCTGCACCCGGGTTGGGTGCCCTGGCCCTGCTTCTTTCTGACTCTCAGATCATTTTTCCTGGGATTCTTCAAGCTACAACACATGCGCAGCACTGTTATATTAGGCAAAGTTGCAAAAATTTTTGAGAACTAGGCTATGCAATCTAATTTCACTTGCACCTCTTTATTGGCCCATGTCAATCATTATAACAAGCCTGATTTCAGGAGCAGGGAAATAAATCCTTTGGTGGAAAATGTGCAAAACACTAATAATGGCTGCTAGTGGCCATATTAAATACACTCCTGTAATCTAGATTTTCTTGTATTAATACCTCTTCTGCACTTTTACTTTGCTTATATATATTGAAATTGGAAGCTCAAGAAGAGATTCCCTTTGCT
>JAJEJO010050921.1:0-22565 GCA_020662805.1 Glaucomys volans | reverse complement strand
CCCCCCAAGTCCAGCAGTTGTGCTCCCTTCTTGTCCCCACCCCCCTTCTCAACTTCTGTAGTCAGAGCTTCTCAACTTCTGTAGTCAGGGACTGGGTGCTGGGGGCTGTGGGCAGGACAGGGCTGAGTGAGGCCCTGTGACCCCTGCCCAGAGCTGGAGCTGGCGCCCTCCCTCTCCCCATCTCCCCACACCAGCACGGCAGCTGAGAGTACTGCAGCCTCTGGAAGATGTGACAGTCAGCGAGGGGGGCAGTGCCACCTTCCAGCTGCAGCTGTCCCAGGAGGGTGTGATTGGGGAGTGGGCCCGGGGTGGAGTCCGGTTGCAGCCGGGGCCCAAGTGCCACATTCACGCGGAGGGCCACACTCACCGTCTGGCTCTCAGTGGCCTGGGCCTGGCCGACTCGGGCTGTGTCTCCTTCACGGCGGATTCCCTGCGCTGTGCTGCCAGACTCACTGTGAGAGGTGCGGCTGATCGCCCTGCGTGTGACCTTGATCCTACTACCTGTGTGGCCTCCACTGACCCTGCCTGTCCCAATGTGGCCCTCACTGACCTACCTGCCAGAGTGTGCTTCCTCTGACCCTTCCAGTCCCGTGTGGCCCACTGCCCCAGCCAGACCCTGAAAACCCACTGACCTTGCCACCTTGAGCATGGCCCTGCTGCTGGGGTCCCTACTGGCTGCCTGCTGAAAATAGCCCCACTGACCCACCTGCCTCTTGCAACCCTTCTGCCTGGGTGAGTGTGGTCCCTGTGTCCACTCAAGTTCCTCTGATCCACTGAGGGTGCCTAACAGTGATCCCACTAGAAATCCTGCTTGAATGCCCCCTTTTTTGTTTCCAGCCCCAGTGTGCTTCCCACTGACCACACTTAGATTACTCTAGGGTCCCCCACTGCTCAGTGTCTGCTGCTGCCCACCACAGCCAAGCACAGCCCCCACTAACCAGGCCTCTCTATAGGTGAACTAACAGACACCTCTGTTCCAGTCTCCCCGCTTCCCCTCTATCCCAGCATGTCCCCTACTGACCACCTTAAAGTGTGTCTTCCAGCAGGCCACTCCCACCTAATTGACCCTCTGGCTCTACTGTGTCCCCCAATGACCAGCATCCCCCTAAAATCATTTGTGCTTACCATTTGCATGTCCCCTACTCACTCAGTGGGCTCCACTGAAAACCTTGTCTAAATGTATTGGACACCAACCCCTTATGCCCACCTGTGTCCTCCTCATCCCTGCAAGCTGGGTCATCTTGCCCTTAACCATGAGCCTTGTGTACTGTCCTCCCTTTCCCACTCTCAGAGGTCCCAGTGACCATTGTGCAGGGGCCACAAGACCTAGAGGTGACTGAGGGAGACACAGCTACATTCGAGTGCGAGCTTTCCCAGGCCCTGGCTGATGTTACCTGGGAGAAGGTCAGAGCCCAGCCCCAGTGCAAACCTTGTCTGCATAACCACAATAATGACCACGACAGAAACAACTAATACTCACTGAATGAATGTGCCTGACACTGTACTAAGATTGACATTACATTGAAGCCTTCAAAACACTTACTTTTTAAAACCTATGGGGTAGGTCTTGTTTCCAGTGTTTGTTGTCTAGGAAGAAACTGAGCTGAGGAAATGAATGTACTTGCCCAAGGGCAGACAAAAGGACTAGGGTGAATATTTGAATGCAGATTTGCCTAATTCTAGAATCCTCGCTCATTCCCCCCGTGATCTGGCTTCCTGAGCCTGTGGTGCCCCTTCTGGGCCCTAAGGTCCCTAAAGGGAGGCTCCTGGCGCTGCTCGGAAAGGAAGACGAGGGGTTGCCCGACCCTAGCTTGGGAACAGGAGGACCAAGTAAACTCGCCTCCAGACTACTTGGCATTGACAGAGGGCGCCGCCCTCCAGGGCCCGCGGCTGCCGGCACCCAGCGGGTCTCGGCCCGACTCTCTGCAACTCCCGCCCCTAGGACGGGAGCGCGCTCAGCCCCAGCCCCCGGCTCCGGCTCCAGGCCCTTGGGTCCCGCCGCCTTCTCCAGCTGCGGCGCTGCAGTTCCTCGGACGCCGGGACCTACAGCTGTACGGTGGGGACCGCCCGCGCCGGGCCGGTTCGTCTGACCGTGCGTGGTGGGTACTGGGCGAAGCGGGGCTGGACGCTCGGTGGGCACTGGGACCGCTGACCCGTCTTTTCCCTGGGCTAACCCCAGGTGCTTCGGAGAGGGGGCGGGGCGTGGGCGTGGTCGGGCACCTCCCCCTCCACTCAACCCCACCTCACTTCCCGGCTCCGCCCCAGAGCGCACGGTGTCAGTGCTTTCCGAGCTCCAGTCGGTGAGCGCCCGCGAAGGCGACGGCGCCACGTTCGAGTGCACGGTGTCGGAGGCTGAGACCACCGGGCGCTGGGAGCTCGGAGACCGCCCGCTGAGGCCCGGAGGCCGCGTCCGCATCCGACAGGAAGGTCTGGCCGCCTTTCTGCTCTCTCTGGCCTGCTGCCCCGCCCCAGGTTCAGGCAGACCCCGCCCACCAAGATAAGCTCCGCCTCTAGCTCGAATAGGCCCCGCCCCACAGCCGGACAAACCGGGTCTTCAGGACTTTCTCCGCCCCCAGCTCTGAGTCCCCGTGGGCTCCTCTTCCCGCTCCGCATCCCGGCGCACACCTTCCGCGTCCGAACCCACCCGGGGCCTTCTCCAGCCCCACCCTCGTCCCCTAACCCTCCCCAGAGGCGGCTCCGGCCTTCCTAGCTGCCCCCTCACCCTAGGGAAGAAACACATTCTGGTGCTGAGCGAGCTGCGAGTGGAGGACGCCGGTGAAGTGCGCTTCCAGGCGGGACCCACCCAGTCCTTGGCTCTGCTGGAGGTGGAGGGTAAGCTACTGAGGCGGCGGTGACAGGGAAGTGGGCATCACCTCCACCCTTAGGACTAACGGACTGGCGGCTCGTCCTAGTAACGCTGCCTCCCCTCTCTCTTCGAGGGGCGTTCTTGGGGCGGGTCACAGAGGGCAACGCGTTTCCTGGGGAAGAAGAGACTGTGGGTTGGGGATGCAGAGGGCTGGACTGTGGCACGAAGGGCTGATGCCAGGGAGGGAAGATGCCTCTCTCCTCCCGGGGCCATGGGTGTTTCTATTAACTTAAGCTCCTTCCCCCCACCCGCTCCCAGCATTGCCTCTCCAGATGTGCCGCCGCCCCCCTCGCGAGAAGACTGTTCTTGCTGGCCGCCGGGCGGTGCTGGAGGTGACCGTGTCCCGCTCCAGGGGCCACGTGTGCTGGCTGCGGGAGGGGGTCGAGCTGTGCCCGGGAGACAAGTATGAGATGCGCAGCCACGGTCCCACCCACAGCCTGGTCATCCATGACGTGCGACCTGAGGACCAGGGCACTTACTGCTGCCAGGCCGGCCAGGACAGTGCCCACACACGGCTGCTGGTAGAGGGTGAGTAAAGCCCACTGGGCAGAGGTCAGAGGGGCAGGCCGGCTGGCCAGGTGGGGGGGTCTTTGGAGGTGCTGGGCTGAGACACCCCTATGAAGGTTTTCGAGGACTTGGGAGAGGTTCATAGCAATCGGTTCTGGGGTGTGTTGGAGGTGGGGGTGGGGGAGGATGTGATAGATCACACCCAGGACTGAGAGGAGGGAGCCCTGATTCCTACCTGCCCTTCAGTCATGCTTCTCTTTACCCACTCCTGCCTCTGAACCTTGTTTGGCTCTCCTGGACACCCCATTTCTACCAGTTCCTCTCTTTCCCACTTACCCACCAGAAGCTGTACTGATACTGACCCTTACCTCTCCTGTCTCTGCCAGGCTGGCTTCTGCCTCTCTAAGAAGTTCAGCAACAGAGGGCTCCTAAGCTAGTCTCATTTCTTCCTCTTCCATGTAGGAGATACCTTGCCAGTTTACCCCAAATTCCTGCATTCCCTTTACATGCCCTGCTCTGTCCCACCCTCAATGACCCCACCTTCCTGCCCCCCACAGACAGCCTTGATAGAGGCTGTGAAAGGGTGAGGCAGAGGCTGAGGGCCCAGCTCTCCCTGGGTGGGTGCCCATGCTCTGCCAGGGAGGAGGAAAGTGGCTCCTTCTCCCCCAGCCCCACGTGGAGTCATTCCTCTGCAGGTGACTAGCAGGACCCAACCAGGCCAGGCAGGTGCCCTCGGACAGCTTGGAAGGCGTTTACCTTTACCCAGGGCAGGGGTGGGGTGACGGGAACCAGAGGTGTTGGGAAACAATAAAAGTGCTGCAGCTCATTTTCTTGCCTCTCTGTGTGCCATGGGAGGACAGACCTTGCCTGAAGCCCCTGTAGTAAGTGGCACAGGGCCCAAGGCCCACAGAAGTGCCAACCACTGAAGACCACCACTCCTGGCAGAGGCCATGCAGTTTGGCACATTTATAAAAGATTGTAAAACAGGGTGGGGCGGGGAGAGACAGAAGCATGAGGTGTCCAGGGTGGCATGACAGACACCAGACATGCACCGTGCATTTAAGCCCCTCTCCCTCTGCCCTCCCCCACAACCCAGCCCAGAGCGGCACCCCCCCCATCCCCACCACTGCCCTCAGGCACATGGCTTAGCAAGAGGCCAGGGGACTAGGGTGAAGGGTGCTGCAGTCTGCCCTATAGACAAGGACAAGAACCTTTAGATGAGTGGTTGAGAGGCAGAGTGATGAGGGAGGAACGTGGCCTCCATCATGTAGACATGCAGGAGAATGGTCCATGGGACCCCAGCAGTAGGAGAGGAAGTGGGGCCAGCCCTAGAGAAGCCCTACCAATCAGAAATCTAAGGCAAGGGTCCCAGTGTCCCCTCCAAGCCTACCGCCTCACACACACACATACATGGGTGACACACTCACAACCCTGAGCACACCCCAGTGGGGCTCACACCCCGAGTCCCCCAGGAGTCCCTTGGGAGCTTGGAAGGGGGCTTTCCCCTCAGGCCAGGCTTAGCCTGAGATAGATCTTCCTTCTAGTGGCCAGCCAGTCCTCTCCAGGGAGGGGAGAGGGACAGCCAAAGGCCACAGGGCCAGGCAGCTTGGATAGTGTCTGGCAAGCCTCCCCAAGCTGTCAGAGCTGGTGACTGCAGAGTCTAGACAGGCAGAGATACAGCTATACCCGCACAGGGGGTCCTGAGCAGGCTGTCAGTGGTCCGCGGGACCCGTACTCATAGTCTGCATCTGTCGGTGAGGCCATGAAGGAGCTCAGGGAGCTCCCAGTCTGCCGGTCCCGGAAGCTCTGGATGTAGCTCTGTGAGGAAGTCAACACAGGTGTGAGAGTCCTGCTGCACACCCTTGTCTTGAAGTCTACTGCTCTAATTCCACAAGCCTGGTGCTCCCCTAGATTGCCCATGCCTAGAGTCTGCAGCCCTGAAGCCCCACCACATACCACTTAAAATTCATATTGAGGACACCTTTCTCCCAACCCCAGAACTGTCTCCATCCCACCCTTGGTTCAGGGGTTCCGGTGGATAGACCAACACCAGGCCTTCAAGACAGTGACCAGCCCTGGGGAAAGCCCAGTCATGCTTAGAGTCTACACATTTCCTTCTCCCCCATTCAGGCTGGAGGGGCTCGAGGGGCTCACCGGGGAGAGGACATCTCCATTGAAACGTTTGATGGGCACTGGCCTGCGGCGATAAGCAGGGTCAGGGGGACCAGGCCTTGGAGGAGCCCGGGGACCTCTGGGGGGAGCCCGAGGGGGTCTCTTCTTCCGCCGCTTCTCCTTTCGCTCTTCCTGCTGCCGAATTCGCATCAGCTGCACACGCCGTCGCTGCCGGCTGATGACCACTGTGGAGGGATGGACAGAGAAGGAAATGCCTCTTCTCCTTCAAGCCCTCCCCCTTTTTTCCCACCTGGGGCTTCAGGCTTTCAGATTCTCCTGTCTGTTACTCCCCACACTACCCTGTCACTTCCTTTCCTGGTCTCCTACCTACCAGATAGGACTTCCTCCAGTTGTTACTTTCTTCCAAACGTCTTTATTTAAGATTCTTAGACTTCTAGATACACCCTTCATGGCTGCTGATTCCCTCCCAATCCTAAGCCACAGGTGGCTCTCCCAGGCCAGCTACCACCATCTTTCAACTGGACAGCTACATGGCTTTCTCACTAGTGCCCCCTACACTTGCCACCTTCTAGGGCTTTCTATATTCAGAGGCAAAACAAGAATCCTGAACACTATTACGTTATATTCTTCCCCACTTTAAACCCTCCAATAGGAACTCAATCCCCTTCTAATAAGATCCAGAGTTCTCCTCAAAGCCCAGAAAACCCACATGATCATCCCAACTCCCAAACCTCACCTAGTACACTCCAGCCCTCTTATTCAAATAAACTCAGCTCATTCCTTTTCAGGCCCCTTGCCCTTGCTGTTCCCACTTCTCTAGCTCCTGGCATGCTTGCTGCTTATTCTTCAGGTCTCTCCTTACATGTCACCTCCTCTCAATAACCATCTTTGACCATCTTCACTATAATCACTTCCTGCATATCTTCTTCGTGGCACTCTGCACAGCCAGATTTACCTTGTTTGTCTGCTTGTCTATTGTCCCTCACTTGCCCTGGCTGTACACAGGTGAGGGCAGGAAACTTTTCTGTTTTTTGTTTTGTAGTGCTGGGGATCAAACCCAAGGTCTTGTGCATGTTGGGCAAGCACTCTTATCACTGAGCTACCTCCCCATCCCTCCTCTTCTGTTTTTTCTCTGCTATATTCCCCAGTGCCTGGAAGGGGTTGACACAGAACCAATGCTGCATACATTGTTGTGGAATGCATGGTGGCACCTGGTCCCATCCTCCCAAACCCTGAGCTGGAGCTCTCTAACCCCGTTGAGGCCTTCTGCTGCCAAGGTGTACAACTTCTGTCCTTTCTCCAAAGTCCCTCAGCGCCCCCCACCCCCAGCCCTAGCCATCCCCTCTTCCCAGGCCCACCCGGGCCTCTCCCCTCTCACCTTCAGTGTGGGAGTCCCCCTCTGCCGTCACCCGCCACTGCACCAGAACGCCCATCAGGCTGAGCAGGGGCCAGAGTGCCAGCAAGGCCCAGCTCCGCCAGCAAAGGGGAGGCACCGGTGCGGCCCGCAGTCTCTCCACCACGTAGCGCCCCAGCAGCAGTAGCTCAGCAAAGTAGTCAGCAGCGGTGGCGATGAGCGCGGCACCAGTCACTGCGGTGGCCAGGGTGGTGAGTGGGCGGGGCCAGCGCAGCGTGAGCAGGGCACAGAGCAGGCCGCCCCCTAGCAGTAGCCCCAGTGGGCCCCACACAGAGCCCGGCTGGTAGTAGGGTGCAGAGCCCAGCAGGGCGGCAGCGGCGAGCAGCAGACCGAGCAGTAGCCCCACCAGGAAGAGGCCCACACTGCGCACCAGCATGGCCACCAGCCCGCAGAGCAGCCCAATGCCCAGCGCGATGCCTGCGCTCGCCCCGGCACTCAGTTGCGTCTCCAGCACCCGCTCTCGGTAGCACAGCAGGAAGATGACCACTGAGCCAAACAGCAGCCCAGTGAGGAAGAGTACTGCCTTGAAGCAACGGTAACCTAGAGGGGAACAGAGGCCAGTGAGGGGCCAAACAAGGTCACGGGGCTAGAGGAGGAGCTCAGAGGGGTCAGGGACATGGGAGCACAGCAGAATCAGAGATAAGGACACTAAGATCAGAGAATGGGGAATTCATGAAGGCATCAGTGATGGAGTCATAAATCATTGGTGTCATGAGTGAAGTGGTAATGGGGCACTTTGGGATCATAGAGCTTGGAGAAATAGGTCATTGGGGCCACATGGGGATCAGCAATAGAGTTACTGGGGTCTTTAGAGAGGAATTGTTCAGATGAGTTATTTGGGAATCACAGTGTGAGAAGTAGGGGTCATACTAGTTCTGAAAGATGAGATCTTTGAGGGGGTTACAGGGCTTCAGAGACAAAGCATCATTGGAAGGTGTCAAAGAGGACAGAGGTGGGTTATTGGAGAGGAGTTCCAAAAGACGAGATCTTTGTAGTTCTATGGGGTGGGGTTGGGGGCGGGGTCAGGGGGATTGACAAAACTGGAATCATCAAGACTTTTAAAGGGTTTCTGAGAGATAGGAACACTGAGACCAGAGAAATGGGATTGTTGAGATCACAGTGTGGAGAGGGGTGATTCACTGATGGGGTTACAGGGACCAGAGAGGTAGGAGTAATTAGAGATCAGAGCTAGGAGTCATAGAGGGGCTTAGAGGGATGCAAGGTAATGAGATACCTGGGAAGAGGGTCACTAGGGCTTATAATGGGTGATAGGAAATAAAAGAGGAGTACAGGTGAAATAGTAGTTGTGTTTCAGGAGAAAAGGAGATTATAGGGCCATTGAGCCCATTAGCAGTACCTGAAAGAGTGAGGGAGGTGTAGATCCTGAACAGTTTGGAAGGTGGAAGTCTGAGATGGGGTCAAGGAAGTCAAGGAGAGCCAAAGAGAACAATAATAAAGAAGAGATTCAGTTCCAAGAATGAGAGTAGGTTTAAAAGTCCAAAAGGTTCTGAGGTCAGAGAGAGGAATAGGGCTTAGCTAAGGTCTCAGAGTCCAGGAAGAGGTGTAGGACATCAGAGCAACTCAGGAAAGGGAATATAAGGCCACACTGAGCACCATGCAGAGGGAGTGGGTGTGAATAGTGGAAGGGGTGAGTTGACACTGACTCTTTAGAGGCCCAGAACATGTTCTGAACTTTTGGGGGGAGTATTTCCTCCTGCAGTTATTCAGCCCAGGGTTTGGAGAGGAGAAGGGGAGGGGCCATCTGACTCCCACTCCATCTAACTATCCATTCTAGGGTAGAGGCTGCAGAGACAAGTCTTGCCACAGTTCTGCCTAAACCTACCAGCCTCCTTTGCCCCCAGTGGTTCCAGACACTTATAACCCTCCTGCTTGAGGCTTTCCTTGGGTCCCTACCCACTTTTCCTTTCTGAAATTCTGTAATTCTTGCTGTAGAACTACCAGGCACTTACTCTAGGCTGCCACTAGCCCTTGTGATAACTATGGGAAGATTAGAAAAAGGTGTACTGTTCTCTAGAAAGGGAGCCTCGTGCCAATGCCTCAAGTTTGGCAAGTGGAGCAGGAGTTGGATTTCAGCCCCTTTTGCCTACTCAGCTGAGCTCCCTTTTGCAGTACCCATCCTATACAACTCTTCACAGCAGCCCCAACTACTGAAGCCTGCCTTGTAGGCGATCTCCATGTGTGTGACTACCATCCAGCCCACTCTAATATGTATCACAAGTGTGACTATTCTAGGAGTCTCTCCCCCATCGTGCAATATGCCCTGTTGTAAGGGACAATGTTCAATCACCTTGCTAAGTGTGTTTTCAGTGCCTTCCTAGTATAGTGATCTAAACTCCTCTCCACTACAATAGTTATTTATTGGGTGCCTACTGATTTTTTTTAACAATTCTATGTGAGACAAATATCATTGTTCTCTTTGTTACAGAGAAAACTGAGGTTCGGACAAGTTAATATGCCCAAGGCATTACAATTGTAAAGTACAGAGCCAGGTTCAAAGTCAAGCATGCCTTATTAACTCTGTGTTCCCTAGAATCTAGAGTCTAGATGATCTATAAACATGTGTGAAATGAAAAGAGGGCTGCTGGAGGAGATTTGAGAAGTCACAGGAAAAGAACTAGGGGAAGCAGTGGGGAACCCAGGTGAGGAATGAGAGGGATCTCACCAAAGAAGCAGTAGACGACTCCAAACAAACAGCACATGATGCAGACGAGGGCCGGCAGTGCCTGGTATCTGCGCTCCAGGGGCTGTTCACAAGGTGCACCCCAGAAGACATCATCTGGCTCAGGGGGCAGCAACTGGAACCGTAGTGTCTCCACAGTGCCCGGCATGGTGCTGGGAATGGAAGGGGTCACCCTCCCAGATCAACCTGACAGATAGGAAGTTGAAGTCAAGGAAGAGTCCTGGGTACCCCTAGGATGAGGGTGGGAGTAGGAGAACTCAGCAAGGACAAGGTGGACAAAGGAGCGGTGCCCATTTCATGCATCTCGGGAAGCATCCCTGGAGTGGGGAGCAAAGACAAAGGAAAACAAAAGTGCCTGACTGGAGGAGTCTGGGTTGAAATTAAAAGTGGGACTGGGGGAGGAGGGATGAGGGCAGTTTGAAGTCGATGAGGAGGCAGCCAGGAGACCCGTCTGTGGGAGGCTAAACCTGGGATTGTCCAAGATCTACCTGGGTTGGAGGCGACCTGGGCTTCTGAGCGAAAGAGGCTGTGCAGGGGCCGGAGGGGCCGGGGTTGCGGGGTGCCAGAGGATCCAACTGACTGGGGTCTAGGGAAAGTCCGCCGTGTGGGGAATGGGGCTGCTGGGCCGGAGACACCGGTCTCTGCGCGGCGGCGTCGCCGCTCCACCTCCAACACCGGCTGGCACTCCAGTCCCGCGGCGTTCGGGGACTCAGGGCGGACCCCGGGAAAGAGAAAAGAGCAGGAGCTGGGGCTCGGGCTGCCCCAGAGCCGCGGCCCCATGCCCTGAGCCCGCCCGCGGCCTTTGGTGCTGATGGACAGCTCCGGCCCTCTACTCCTGACGTCACTCAGGGCGCACCATCCAAGCAGGGGCGGGCTGCTTCTGACGTCACCCGGGACGCACCAACCACGCCAGGGGGAGGTAGGGGACTCCGCCCCCGGCGTCTCCCTCTCCGGCACTGAGGAGGGGGCACTTCCGGGGGTCCTTCCCCTTTAACCTCCCCCTTCTCCTCCCTCTCCGGTAGCCGGAGCCTGAGACCCCACCCCGGGGGCGGGGCCCTCCCAGTGACACGTCGGACAGCGGCTGCAGCGGCCAAGGCTCCCGCGCCGAGCGCAACTGGAGGAAGATCGAAGCACCGCGCTGGGGATTCGGCTCGGGCCGCTGGCTGTGCTTGGCGGGGAGGGAGCGGGCCCGCCCGCTGGGCCCGGGCCCTCCGGATCCGCCCCCTCCCCGGTCCCGCCCCCTCGGAGCCTCCTGGGGCTGCTCTGGGGCTGCGCCGGGGCCGGGGGCCCGCGGTCCGGGCGCCATGCGGGCATCGCTGTTGCTATCGGTGCTGCGGCCCGCAGGGCCCGTGGCTGTGGGCATCTCCCTGGGATTCACCCTGAGCCTGCTCAGCGTCACCTGGGTGGAGGAGCCGTGCGGCCCAGGGCCACCGCAACCCGGAGACTCTGAGCTCCCGCCTCACGGCAACACCAACGCGGCTCGCCGACCCAACTCCGTGCAGCCGGGAGCGGAGCGCGAGAGGCCCGGGGCCGGCGCAGGCGCCGGGGAGAACTGGGAGCCGCGTGTCTTGCCCTACCACCCGGCACAGCCCGGCCAGGCCGCCAAGAAGGCCGTCAGGTAGTGATCAGCTCCGCCTGCCCCACCCCCGGGCACCGGCCTGGACGCGCGCGCGGGGGAGGCCGCCGGAGGCCGGGTCAGGCTCCGGAAGGAAGGGGCTGGCCGGCCAGGAAGTCTTTGGGCCTGATAGCTTCCGATGGCCCTGCTTTCCTGGAACGTTGGGGCCAGTTTGAGGCCCTCTCTGGGCCCCAACCCGGCGTGAGCTTTACATACCCGCTGCTGTCCTAACTCGGCTCCACCCAATGGTCCCCCAAATATCCTCTTAGCTCCTTGTCTAGGCTATTGGGGTTGGAGAAATCACTAGTATATAGGATAAGTGTATAAAGAGAGGAGAAAACTAGATAACCCTGTATTTTATTTCTGATGGATTACAAGGGCCACCTTGGGGTGGGATGGGGAATGTACTCATTAATGACTCTACTCATGAGCTGAAATCATTTCTCCTAAGTAACACTGGGAGTTAGTTCTACAATTTACCTTCTGCCTTACAAAGGTGAGTTAGTATCCTAATTTGCCCTTACCCAGAACACAACTCAATACACCCTTGTGCCATATGTTCCTTTACATCATTTATGTGATGTGCTTGTGATATTACAAAGTATTACATAGAAATAAGTATATACATGGTGTGTCAAGCATTTGGCTAAGTGCTTTAAATAGATGCTATCCCTTTATATTCCCTTTTAAAGATGGCTCAGGTTAAACTGTGCACAAGGACACAACTACTAAGTAGTAAAATCAGGAATCAAGAGCCATGATATATCTCTCCTATCTGCATGAATACTGCCAGTCCCAAATGCAAAGTACTAGTGGGTAAGGCCAGTGTTTCACTTAAAGCCTCATGACTCCCAGGAGAGATGCTATTCTTATCCTATTCATAGGCAGGGAAACAGACCCAGAGAAGGGATGGCTTGCTGGAAACTGTTTATACTGTCTCCCTGCTGCCTGGTGTCTTTCTTTATAATCCTGTGCTGTCTCTTCCCCCAGGACCCGCTATATCAGCACGGAACTGGGCATCAGGCAGAGGCTACTGGTGGCGGTGCTGACCTCACAGGCCACATTGCCCACTCTGGGTGTGGCTGTGAACCGCACACTAGGACACCGACTAGAGCGTGTGGTGTTCCTGACTGGATCGCGGGGCCGTCGGACACCCGGTGGTATGGCTGTGGTGACGCTGGGTGAGGAGCGGCCCATCGGGCACCTGCACCTGGTGCTACGCCACCTGCTGGAGCAGCACGGAGACGACTTTGACTGGTTCTTCCTAGTGCCTGACACCACCTACACCGAGGCTCATGGACTGGCACGCCTAACTGGCCGTCTCAGCCTAGCCTCCGCCGCCCACCTCTATCTCGGCCGGCCCCAGGACTTCATCGGTGGAGAGCCCACCCCCGGCCGCTACTGCCACGGTGGCTTTGGGGTGCTGCTGTCGCGCACGCTACTACAGCAGCTGCGCCCCCATCTGGAAGGATGCCGCAATGACATAGTCAGTGCGCGCCCAGACGAGTGGCTGGGACGCTGCATCCTTGATGCCACTGGGGTGGGCTGCACTGGCGACCACGAGGTGAGAAGATGAGCCTCTTACCTAAGCTTGCACACTTCCCACTGAAGCAAAGGGATGGTAGAGATACAGGCTTGGTCTTCGTGACAGTTCTTTAATTTTCTATCCCTGTGACCTTGGGTAGATAACTAAATCTGAGTGTCATTGTCCTCATACATGCCAATAGAAATAATTATTACCCAGGGTTGTTAAAAGGATTAGAGAAATTAAGGAAGCCTTGCACACAACAGGAGTTCAGTGTTTCTTATTTTATTTGAACCCCTGGACAGTTCTGAGATGGTTGCATGTCCAGTTCGCAGGTGAGCTGGCAGAGGCTTGCCCAAGGTCATGCAAGCTCAGTGGGTCACAGTATATTCAAACCCATAGAAATCTGACTCTAAGTCCACAATTGGTTGTAAGATGAGGAGATGAGACACTCTGAGACAAGGGGGAAGGCAATTCAGTTGTTCTTCGTATTATAGAACACTTCCGTCCTCTCTTCAGGGGGTACACTACAGCTATCTAGAGCTGAGCCCTGGGGAGCCTGTGCAGGAGGGGGACCCTCGATTCCGAAGTGCCCTGACAGCCCATCCTGTGCGTGACCCTGTGCACATGTACCAGCTGCATAAGGCCTTTGCTCGAGCTGAGCTGGAACGCACGTACCAGGAGATCCAAGAGTTGCAGGTATGGTCTGGGCTTGGGGGGGGGGGAGGTGGTACAAACAGGGACTAAAATCTCAGATCCCAGGGAATATTAAGTTACAGCCAGAAACATAGAACAAGCTTGTTTCCCAGTCCTTGTCTGTTTGTACCTTCTCTGAGTAGCCTCCAGAACCCCTCCTCACCTTCTAACTATTAGGCTGCATAAAGAATAGGTGGGGGGCTGGGGATATAGCTCAGTGGGTAGAGTGCCTGCCTCGCAAGCACAAGGCCCTGGGTTCAATCCCCAGCACTGCAAAAAAAAAAAAGAATGGGTCCATCCTGAGTGACATCTGCCACCTACCTGGACCCCTGCTGTGTGCTGTCCCAGTGTCTCTCTCTGCCTTGCTCATGGCTTGTTTCTCTGGCTCAGTGGGAGATCCAGAACACCAGCCGTCTGGCTGCTGATGGAGAGCGGGCTGCTGCCTGGCCTGTGGGCATCCCAGCACCATCCCGCCCCACCTCGCGCTTTGAGGTCCTACGCTGGGACTACTTCACAGAGCAGCATGCCTTCTCCTGTGCTGATGGCTCACCCCGTTGCCCACTGCGCGGGGCTGACCGGGCTGATGTGGCTGATGTTCTGGGGGCAGCTCTGGAGGAGCTAAATCGCCGCTACCACCCAGCCCTGCGACTCCAGAAGCAGCAGCTGGTTAATGGCTACCGTCGCTTTGATCCGGCCCGGGGTATGGAGTACACACTGGACTTGCAGCTGGAGGCACTGACTCCCCAGGGGGGCCGCAGGCCCCTTACCCGCAGGGTGCAGCTACTCCGACCGCTGAGCCGCGTGGAGATCTTGCCTGTGCCCTATGTCACTGAGGCCTCGCGTCTCACTGTACTGTTGCCTCTGGCTGCGACTGAGCGTGACCTGGCCCCTGGCTTCCTAGAGGCCTTTGCTACCGCAGCACTGGAGCCTGGAGATGCAGCCGCCCTGACACTGCTGCTACTGTATGAACCACGACAGGCCCAGCGGGCAGCCCATGCAGATGTCTTTGCACCTGTCAAGGCCCATGTGGCAGAGCTGGAACGGCGTTTCCCTGGTGCCCGGGTCCCCTGGCTCAGTGTTCAGACAGCTGCCCCCTCCCCACTACGCCTCATGGATCTACTCTCCAAGAAGCACCCGCTGGACACACTGTTCCTGCTGGCCGGGCCAGACACGGTGCTCACACCTGACTTCCTGAACCGCTGCCGCATGCATGCCATCTCTGGCTGGCAGGCTTTCTTTCCCATGCACTTTCAGGCCTTCCACCCAGCTGTGGCTCCCCCCCAAGGGCCTGGGCCACCAGAGCTGGGCCGTGACACAGGCCGCTTTGATCGCCAGGCAGCCAGCGAGGCCTGCTTCTACAACTCCGACTATGTGACTGCCCGAGGGCGGCTGGCTGCAGCCTCGGAGCAGGAGGAGGAGCTGCTGGAGAGCCTGGATGTGTATGAGCTGTTTCTGCGCTACTCCAGCCTGCACGTACTGCGGGCAGTGGAGCCAGCACTGCTGCAGCGGTACCGGGCCCAGTCATGCAGTGCGCGGCTCAGTGAGGACCTATACCATCGCTGCCGTCAGAGCATGCTCGAGGGCCTCGGCTCTCGAACCCAGCTCGCCATGCTGCTCTTTGAGCAGGAGCAGGGCAACAGTACCTGACCCTGCCCATCCTGGCCCCTGCACCCTGGCACGGCTGCACCCTGCCCTACTCTTTCCCAATAGCCCAGAGTCACCTGCCAACCTCACCAGACAGGGCTCAGACCCTAGGGCAGCCCACTCGTCCCCTGCTCTAACTTTGTGGGACCCTGGACCCAGGACAAACCCTGGGGGAGTCACCCCTAGAGCCATCCCTTCATGCCCCAAGTCCAGTCTCCCCATGACACTGCTGATTCAGGCTGTGGCCTCTGTGTATTTATGCAGTACAGTCTGCCTGACGCCAGCCACCTCTCCTAGTGTCTTGTCCTAGGGACCAGGCTGCAGATGAGTTGGAGACAGGGGGAGCTGAGAGAGGGGGGCATCTCCCACCTTCTCCCTTTTGGACCCCTGATGAAGCTCTCTTAATAAACTGGCTGAATGTGGACTGGTGATTCTGAGTTTTTGAAAGGTAGGAGTGGGGGGTGGGGAGGTTGACCCTGAGGATGGAGGTGCCTTGTCCTTGCTGGGGCCTGGATTTCCTTCTGGGGGACCAAGTCATGAGCATGCCCAGCTTGGCCCCAGCCACTGGCATGTGCTAGGTCACACACACACTCAGAGAATTCTTTATGCCTCTTTATTTCAATTTTGTCAGCACTTTTAAAACCAGTCTGGAGGGAGGGAGGCCTGGGAAGGCTCCCTTCCCACCCCACCAAGTTTAGTCAAGCTCTGGAAGTTCTACCCACTCCCTATGGAGAGGACTTGGGGAGGGGTTGGTGCAGGGGGACTGGGAGCTGGGCCAGACCTGCTGGGCACCCACTCCCCCTGCCAAGAGGGGAGCTAGGCCTGGAGAGGAGGAAGTAGGACTAGCCCAGCACACCAGAGTCCCAGGGATTCACCCTCTCCTGCTGACATTGGCTCTGGGACCCTGGCTGTCCCGGAATCACCCACCCCTGTAGCCCCACCCACCTTCTACATCTGTACCCCACCCCCACCCTGTCTTCCCTAAATATATACAAATGTACAGAGGGTTCCACCCTGCTGGGGTGGGCTCCATCTCCACCTCCCTCTCTATTCCTTCCTCCCCCTGCATAGGGGCCTGTGGTCTAGTCCCCAACCTCCCTGGGCACTAGCCTGGAGTGGGGAGCCCTCCTGCAGAGCAGCAGAGGCAAGGATCAGGTGAGAGCGAGAACTGAGTCCTGGCCCTCAGTGAGCACCACCCCCTCCTCTCAGCCCTGCGCTGCCCCCAGGCCTTCTGTCCCAGGAGCAGGAGGAGATAATACTGGGGATCCAGAGAGGGGTTCCAGACTCCTGGGTCCTTTCTAACAGCACCATCCTAGCAAGCGAAGTCTTCAAAGAGGCCTCCTGGGGGGCCATGGGGGTGGTGGTGGTTGGGGAGTAGGCTGCTGGCGCCCCCACTCTCAGCACAGCCCCGGCTTGGACAGGGACTCTAGGTTGAAGAGGGAGAAGGACAGGAAGACTCAAGGGGCAGCCTTTCCTTGTCCCCTTGGATCCTTCAGAAACTCGGGGGGCATTAGGTCCTGAAGAGAGGGCACTGGTTGCACACTCTAGAGCTTGCCCTCACCTGCTCCTTCAGCTCCTGCAGCCCCAAAGTGGAGATGCCTCCGGTGGAGGTTCGCAGGGGGGTCTTAGGCCGCCGCCACACCCGCTTCAGTCTGTCCCAGGACACCTTGAGGGTCAGAGTGGGGGATAGCAGGCTCAGGAAACTTGATAAAGAGAGGGCCAGCTTAGAGTACTTGCTGCCCAGCAACTCCCCAGTAAGATCCCACATCTTCTGGCCCAAACCCTTCTGCTTCCTCAGGGCCCTGGGTTCTTCCAGCCAGTCAGGCCCAGCTCCAGCTGACTGCCCAGCCAGAACAGCTCCACCAGGAGCCTGCCCTGCCCAGCTCTGGGTTTCCCACATTCCTTGCTCCTGAATCCCTTGCCTCATAGATGTAGTCAAGGATCTCCAGCAGCGTGAGGATGCTGGCCCCGATGAATAGGCCCATCTGTCCCCCGAGGTCTCCTGGGGAGCAGGAGTGCAGGGTCAGAGGGAGCAGGCTAGGCTGATCCACCCCATGGGAGCAGGGGCTGGGGCCAGATCTCACCCAACAGGGCTGACAGGCCATAGGCTGCTCGCTGTTCCATGGCTTCAGAGGTCAGGGCCTCAAAAAAGACGTCTAGGACAAGGAAGTTCTCCCTGTGGAGAAAGGAAATAAGGTATCCATGTGGGGCTACTCTTCCTGAGGAGGCAGCTAGAAGGGGCATCCCAACTCTAGAAGAGTCTGATCTGAAACCTCTAGAAGATTCTGATCTGAAACCCTCTGTGTGCTGGGGAACTTGTGACCACCCTCTCAGACTCTCAAGGGCCATGAGGGAAGGTAGTTCCAGATGTGTTAGCTTCATATTTTGAAAGGTTTGCAAGGGCCCAGGAGAGCTCTGGAGCCTGAAGTATTGTCTCCTGCTTCCTCTAAAGCAGTGGAGTCTTCCTCTCTAGAACCTTCAGTGGTTCCCTGTTGCTCATCAGTCCATTCTAAAGCTCCTCAACTTTCAAGGCTGCCAGGATCTGTTGCAATGTGTCTTCTTATCCAACCACGTTTCCTCTTAGCTTCCCTCCACACAGCCTCCCTGCTGCCCAGGCTCCTCTGGGCGCCCACCACTCCACAATCTTCCAACTGGGGTGTCTTCCCTCTCTCCCATGGTTTGGACTCTCCAAACTCAGAGTCCTCAAAGGCCCAACTCATGCCTCACCTACATCCCTTCCCCCACCAGGGTCTGAGAATCAGCAAACAATCAAACATGGCTTGTTCCAAATTGTGGCATGTAGTTTTTGTGTCATATCATTTGTCCCCACCACCCAGCACTGGGCTGGGCATGCAGTCCATGCTCAGCATTTGTTGACTGGCTGCAGGGCCACTCACCAAACACCAAGATCCAGACCACTCCCAGTCTCCACCATGCACCAGGCTCCTTGAAGGCAGACTCCTCCCCACACACACTCACTCACACACACACACACAGCCCACAAGCACACACACACAGCACATACCGTATGTAGGTCTCATTGCGGTTGTACTTCCTTGCCAGGTACCGGGCTGAGCCCCTGTTGGGAATCCTGACCATGGAGATTTCTTTTCCATAGCGGGTCAGGTTGCAGGGGGTAGGGCAGAAGCATGGGCCCTCAGAGCCCCCACCCAGGGAATCTGCAACACAGAGGCATCAACTGCAGTGGGGGAGGATGGCCCACAGGCCCACTCACTGCAGGGAGGAGGCACAGGGGCTGTCCCTAGGCAGGCACATCCACCAGAGGGCTAACCCTGGCACTTCCTACAGGACATTGGCCAGAAGTTCTTGCTGGGCCAGTTTAAGAATAACCAAGAAGGCAGGTGTAGGCAGAACCCCCAGCATCCCCCCATAGACTTATCCCTCTGCCCCCAGCCTCCTGGGACAGAGGCCTCATGCCCAGAGGGAGGTCAGAGCCCATCTGCAAAACCAATCAACCACAAGGCCTCAGACACACAATTAAGTGTGGAGAGGATGTGAGGATGGATGGATGGACAGACAGACAGCAGAACAAACAGGCAGATAAGATGTGCAAGCTCACTGTGCTAGGGTTTCTCGACATGACCCTTCAGATCCATTCTCTACTCTCCCCTGCCTTGTTCCATGCCCAGGAGACTGATTTGCCAAATGAATCACCTAGACTCCTTTGCCCTCTGGCCTTGGATTGGCAGGTCAGAGGACTCCAGGCAGGAGATGCCAGGGTATTACTTCCCCAGCTTCCCGAATGCAGGTTGGCAGAGGTTGTGTTTCCTCCTCACCTGGCCAGGTTGCCATCATTCTGCCCCAAGTCTCTCTCTGGGTTCCATGATGCTCCCTTCCTCCCTGTTTTGAACCTGGGAGAATGAAGGCTCCCTGGTCTTTCTAGTTCTGTGGACTCTCACATCCCTCAAGTCTCCCTTATCCCTGGTCACACATCTGTTCCTTCATTGAACTTTCTTCAATCACCCCTTGAATGGATGCAGGTGGTGTGGAGGTCAGACAAAATCTGAATGTGCCAGTGTGCCACCCAGCCTCTTAAGCCCATCCCCAGGGTCCCATCACCTCTGGACTATTACAATGAGCTGTGGCCAGAGCCCCCACTTCAAGTCCTATCAGACTCACCTTCGGAAAGTTCGATGGCCTTCCTGCCTTGCCTTAAGCCTTCATTGGCTTCCCAGAGTCTCCCCTTCCATTTTGTTGGCTCCTTCCTGTTCTGCTTCCAGCCACACTGACCTTTCCCAGCCCCAGGCGAAGCACACTTTCTGGCGGAAAGGTCTTTAGCGCACTGTTTCCATCGCCTAAAATATGTCCTTTGCAGCTGGCTGACTCTCGTGCACCCTTCAAGCCTCAGCTATAATTCACTTCTCTTAGGAATCCTCCCTGCCCTCCCAGGTTGGGGCTGCATGACCCTCCTTGGGGCCTTGCAGCACCCCGAGGCTCCCTGTCCCCACTGTGTCCACAGCCCACTGGGCTGTAAGCTCTGCAAGGGCTGGACTCTTGCTTTTGCTCCCATCCCACTCTAGCACCCAGCAGGAATGTAAAGTTCTGGAGGATGAATGAATCAATCGATGGATGAATGGATGGGTGAGTTGCAAATCAGGCGAGACCTGTGGACAGATGGGGTTGCCTGGCCCACACTGACAGGCAGCAACGCATTCTTCCTGAGACGGAGAAGTCATTTCACTTTCTCAGAGAAGGTGAGCTGGCTGGCTGAACCAAGATTGGAAGCCCAGCCCTTCAGTCCCAGTCCTGGGCTCTCTGCGACACTCACCATGCTGTCATCACTTACCCAAGTGTCTGCACCTGCAGAGGTTCTCAGACACCCCTGAGGTGTGGGATAAGGCTCAACTCCCAGGAAGAATCCTCCAGAGAGAGAGAGGGAGAGGAGCCAAGACAGTGAGGGGAGGGGTGTACAGAGAGATGAACAGGGTGATGGAGAGGTGGGGGAGGGGAGGCAGCACGGACCCAGTGTGTGGTCGGCACACTCGATGTAGATATTTGGCGGGCAGATGGTCTCATTGCCTGAAAGGAGAGAACATTATTCCTGGAATCTACAATCCCTTCCTCTCCCTCTCACCATACACTCAGTGTGGACGTGTGCACACATATGTACACGAATGTACGTGTTTGCAGATATACATGCACAGATGAAGTTATACACACTCCTACATGTAAGCATGGAAATGCATGCATGCATATAGGCACGAAAATATGCATCCTTGCACACACACACATACACACATTGGCATACAATGTATTTGAGCACATGTACATAATGCTCCAAAACACACAAGCACACACATGTATATGAGTGCATGCATGCACAAATACATATTAACATGCATTCTCAAATGTCTATGTAAAAACATGCAGAAGATTCCAAGCGCGCTCACATGGCTTTAAGACACGGGCACATGTAGTACACCTGCAGGTGCCAGAGCACACATCCCCATCCTCAGAGGTTCTGGAGCCTGGGAGAGTGGCACGGAGGACCAGCTGGGGGTGGGGTGCCTACCTGGCATGTGCACCATCCGGCAGTGGCAGCGCTGAAGCACGGCCTCCTTTTCACAGCGCAGCCGGCAGGCAGACACGCTGTAGGCCGAGTAGCCCTGCAGCTCAGGCTCCCTGAGTTCACTCTCTGCCCGGCAGTTGCCCCAGGGCTGGGGCAGATAGGTCAGCTGCAGAGATGGGCATGAGGGGGTCAAGGCCAGGAGTCCTGGCCCAGCCCTCCAATGCCCACAGCCACGCGAGGACCATGAGGCCTGGTGAGCTGTGAGCTTCTAGAAGCTGGATCTGCTTGGGATCCCCTCTGAGCACAGAGGCCCAACCCCATGCCCAATCCAAGACTAGCTGGGAGTGCTCACCCTCTGTTCTTGGCAGGACACAAAGGTCTGGAAGCCCGGGGACACACCAAACCCCAGCTGGTGAATATAGGGTGGCTCCTCTTGGCTGTGGATCTGCACCCGGATGCCTGCCTCAAATGATGTCTCATCTGCACAGCAGAGATGAGAATCTTTGCAAACCTATCCCAGACAGAGGGCCCAGGCCCCAGTTCCCAGGTTGGCCCATGTCCCTTTCCCGCCTGTATACTTGTCTCCCTCCAGATGGGCAGGTACTCCTCCTGCTGGATGTCCAGCATGATCTCCAGGCCACTGCCCATGCCCCCAGCCCGACTGGGCAGTGAGCTCTGCGGATCCGCGTTGAAGGTGTAACACTTCCCATAGCGAGTATAGACCTGGGGGCAGGGTGAGAGAGCAGGAGCTGAGACAACTCCAAACTTCCTGTCCCTATCGCCCCAAGGCCACCCCTGCCCCCAAAGGCCACCTCTGTCCATTACCCCAGCAACTGATGTACAGCCTAACTCTCTCCTGAGCGCCATCTTTTGTATCACTGTTCCCACTTTGTTGATTAAAAGGCAGCTCCACATCAATGCCAGAACTCGACATCTTCTCAGATCCTGCCCCTGCACCTTTCTCTCTGAATAGAGAGCCCCACAATTGCTATTCCATTTTTCAAGTGAGGATTTTTGAAATCTCCATCCCCCTCGCCCCCACATCCAATCCAACAGCAAGTTCCCAGTCATTCTGCTGCAATAGAATCCCTCCTCTTTCCTTCTTTCTCCAGCAACCCTCTCTCACCATCGTCTCCTCCTAACTGGACTCCCTTCATCCATCCCTGCCCTTCCATCCTCTGCACAAAAGACAGAACACTTAGACGCCATCAAACCACCTACTGGCTTTTACTATCTGCATCCCACACCATCGTGTTATAAATCTCAAATATACACAATAAAATTTATTTTTAAAAACAACAATAGATTCCCATTTTTCCAGAAAGTTAAGTCAAGCTCCTTTCCTAGCCTGAAAGTGTCCATGTGATGTGACCCTTGCCTGCCCTGCCTGTCCCTCTACCTCTGGATCTGGGACAAATTCAAACATCTAGACCTCCTTTTCCCCTCGGGTCTGTGTCGTTGTTCGCTATCCTGGAATGCGCGGCGCGCACAGGAACACACACACGCGCGCACACAAGCACACACGCACACACACACGCACACACACGCACCCTGTTGGCATAGCTGTCAAGCCTGAGCTTAGGCATCATGCTCACACACCACACACCTGTGTTCAGTTTGCTGGTTTGCTCAGGTAGTTACCAAGACCCGAGATGATCTGGTTCATCCACCTGTCTTCCTGGCCATCGTCCACCTCCTCACCACCACCAGAGCGTGTGCTGCACGGGAGCAGCGAGCCTGCCCTAGGTCTCCCCCTCCTTCCCCAGCACCTGGCACAAGGGACCCCTTAATAAGCCGTTACTGCAGAGCGAAGGCCTTCTCCCTAGTCCTCTGCGGAGGGTTCCCCGGAATGGACACCAGATGGCGCTGACGACCCGGAGATGGAAGCCGACTCGGGCTGGGGATTGAGCCACGAGTCGTGCGGCTGCTGGGGT
>JAJEJO010050920.1:30208-52899 GCA_020662805.1 Glaucomys volans | reverse complement strand
TCCAGGGTGACTCTGGGGGCCCTCTGGTCTGCCAGAAGAATGGAGCCTGGACCCTGGTGGGCATCGTGTCCTGGGGCAGCAGCACCTGCTCCACCTCCACCCCTGCCGTGTACGCCCGTGTCACCGCGCTCATGCCCTGGGTTGAGGAGACCCTGGCGGCCAACTGAGCCCGTGGCTCCTGATGCTCCCACTCCAGCGATCCCCAATAAATCCATCTATTCAGAAGCACTGGCTACCTGTGTCTCTCTGTGGCCCAGGGGACGTGGGAACGGAGTTGTCCATGCTGCCCTCCAAGGGATGGCATCGCTGTCCCCTGTCCAGGTTGGAGGCACCCTGGCAGCCCCTCCTTCTCAGGAAGCTGAGGTCTTTATCTCCTTCCTGCTCAGGACTCCACTGCAGGTCAGAGTTCAAGCCCTACCTCCTGGAGCCGGCTAACCCATGGAGCTTTCTGGAAGGCAGCAGTCCTCGGTCAGGCTGCGTGGTCCATGGCCCTGAAGGGTCAGCACTGGGACCAGCACAGGCTTCCAGTGGAGCCCGCAGCCTCTGCCTAGGCTCCAGCACCTTTCTCTGCCCCTGGCCTCCCCTACCCAGGGTCTATGTGCAGAACCACTTGTGTCTGAGACCCCAGCCTCCGCACACACCCTGCTGCCGGCGGAGACCGCAGTCCTACGGGTGTTGGCCCTGCAGTCCTTGATCTTGATCAAAACCTTGACGGTTTGATCACCCTCAGCGCCATCCCTGTGCAGGGCGGCAAGCAGAGCCGGCTCTCTCCTCGGCAGTGTCAGGACGGGCCGTCTCTCTCTCTGTGAGGTCAGCCACTGTGAAGCCCAAGGCTGCACCCATGGACTCTTCAAAGAGTGGCGGATTGGCGGTGCCCCTTGTCAGCATTTCTCCTCTTTCATTACCTGGAGTATTGACATGAAGACGCCTCCCCAGTCTATCATCTAAGTCCCAGTGATGGTATTCACATCGACACACGGGGCAGATCCTTACTTTTCTCTTTAACATTGTGCGTGTGTGCATATGTGTGTGTGTGTGTGTGTGTGTGTGTGTGTGTGTATGTAGTGCTGGGAATTGAACCCAGTGCCGCACTCGGGCTAGGCAAGCACCCTAGCAGGGAGCTATGTGGAAGATACGGAAAGTGACAAACCCCAAAGTAGTGTGGGAAGAGGGAGCGAGGAAGGAGCCAAATTGATAACGTTGATCCTTCCCAGTGACAGAGACAATCCCTGGGAAGGGGACATCCACCAAGCCTAACACGACAGTCTCTGGGAGGAAGCCAAAGCATCGATCCTTCACCAAATGAATCCTTTCCCCGTGACAGTGCAATGGGACCCCGAAGGGACAGAGAAGCACTGCTTGCTGACCCCAGACCCTCCATTCTTCCCCAAGTAAAAACATCACCCAGTAAAACAAATTTCAAATTCTTACAAGCTGTTTCCTGAGTGCCCAAACTGACACGCTCTGTCCATGATCAAGTCACCTCAGTGTGACCTTGGAAGCACAGACTCCTCCTGGGCCAGTGGCTCATTTTCCGTCAGGAAAGTGTGTCCATCAGAGGCACGACTCCACGCTGGACGAAGGCTGTGCCGATCCGTGAAGTCTGCACCTGGCTTGGTCACTTTATGCTAACACTATATATGTAGTCTTTTCAAAAAATTTGAGACATGGTCTCTCTAAGTCGCCCAAGAGGCGTTAAACTTGTGATTCTCCTGCCTCCAAGTAGCTGGTATTTCAGGTGTGCACAACCACACCTGCTTCTTCATGAACTTTTTAAGCTTTTTTTCCTCTTTACCATTTTTTTTGTTGTTGTTGGGGACTTGGAGACTGAACCCTGGGTGTTCTGCCACTGAGCCGCATCCCCAGTCTTTTTTATTTTTTATTTTGAGGCAGGGTTTCCCTAAGTTGCTTGGGGCCTCGCTAAGTTGCTGAGGCTGACTTTGAACTTGTCATCCTCCTGCCTCAGCCTCCTGAGCCACTGGGATTACAAGAGAGTGCCACCAGGTCCAGTGTGTCCTTTACTGGTTTTTAAGATAGTGATTTTGTTCCCCATGGTCCTCCAACAGTGATCCAATCGGTTTTGTTTTTGTGTTTTAGAATCATGAACTTGTGGACTCTGACATGTTGGAGGACTGACATCCATTGTAGTTGCTGTCCTTATTGAGCTTGCATGGTCCCACCTTTGACCAGCAGGATTGATTGATTGATTTTGGTACCAGGGATTGAAGCCAGGGGCACTAACCACTGAGTGACACTCCCAGCCCTTTTTATTTTTTATTTATAGGCAGGGTCTTGCTAAATTGCTGAGGCTGGCTTTGAATTTGTGACCCTCCTGCCTCAACCTCCCAAGCCGCTGGGATTACAAGCATATGCCACCACACCAAACTTTTTGCTTCTCTGTCTGCTTATTTTCTTTTGTAACAAGTGTTATGGAAGTTATCATGTTATGGAAGTTCCCTTCTATTCTTGCCTTTCTAAATGCTTTTTTTTATTATTATTATGAAATGATGTTGGATTTTCTCCAAGTTATTTTCTGCATCAATTGAGATGATCATGTGATTCCCCTCCCCCCCACATTCTATTAACGTGGCATATTACATTGATTGATTTTCTCATGTTGAATCACCCTTGCGTGCTTGGGACAAATTCCTCTTGGTCATAGTGTATAATCTTTTTAATTTATTTTTGGATTCGGCTTGCTGGTATTTCATTGAAGATTTCTGCATTCATATTTATGAGGGATGTTGCCTGTAACTTTTCTTTCTTGAGATGTTTTATCAGGCGTTGGGGTCAAGATACTGCTGGCTTAATAATTTCTTTGTGTTTATTCATTTGTGATTTTTTAAAACATTTTAATCTGGATCTTCAGCTCATTCATTTTTGGTCTTTTTTCTTTCCTATTATATTTCTGGCTGTGTGACTTTGACGCCATCCTTAAATTTTGAAATGTATTCCATACAATTTTTATTTCTATTATAATTTCGTTTTTAATTCCTGAATTGCTTTGTAGTACGTTGTCTTCAGCTTTATTGAAGAATAATGCGGGTCCAGCTCAGAAGGGGCAGGTCAATGACTTTCGCGGTGGGAACAACATTGACATTGCAATCAGGTCCAGAAATAAGCCAGAAGCCCCTGTGTGCCCTCCAGAGTCCCCCGCTTCCACCCCTAAGGTGATCGCTGTGCTCACTTCTGATGCCGCGGTGCAGTTTTGACAGCTTTGGAACTGGATATAAATGGAATCGTCCAACAGTACCCTTGAGTTTTTTCAACCAAAGTTTTTTTTTGTTTTTTTTCCCCTTTTAAATTTTGTATTCAGTCTGAGGAATTTATCTCCATATGTCTTCAACTGGAGAATGATACCTTTTTTTTTTTTTTTTTTTGGCACTGGGGTTTGATCCCATGGGCCACTCTACCACTGAGCTATATCCCCAGCCCTTTAAAAAATTATTTATTTTTTGTTTTTGAACTGGGGATTGAACTCAGGGTGTGGCCACTGAGCCACATCCCCAGCCCCATTTTGTATTTTATTTAGAAACAGGGTCTCACTGAGTTGCTTAGGGCCTCGCTAAGTTGCTGAGGCTGGCTTTGAACTCGCGATCCTCCTGACTCAGCCTCCTGAGTCGCTTGGATTACAGGCATGCGCCACCACACCCAGTTAAAAATTATTTTTTTTATTTTGAGACAGGGTCTCACTATGTTGCTGAGGCTGGCCTCAAACCTGTGATCCTCCTGCCTCCTGCCTCAGCCTCCCAGCTGGGATTACAGGCGTTTGCCACCATGTCCTGTGGGAACATGACAGATGGGATCAATAGTAGAATTAATATAGTTCACGAATTAATAGATTATAAGGTTAATTCTCTCCAAGAAGAAGCAGAAGGAGAAACAAAAAGTCTGTAATCCCAGCAATTTGGGAAGCTGAGGCAGGAGGATCGTGAGTTCCAGGAAAGCCTTGGTAACTTACCAAGACCCTGTCTCAAAATAAAACATAATTTTTAAGAGGGCTGGGGATGTAGTTCAGGAGTTGAGTGCCCTGCGTTCAGACCCCAGTGACTCAAAACAAAGCAAAACAAACTCTCTTATGTTTCTTACTTCAATCACTACTTTTCATGCCTATTATTTTTACTGGGTTTTTCATTTCATGGCGTGTGGCTCAGGATTGAGCCCAGGGCCTTGCACATGCTAAGTAAGTGCTATCACTGAGCTCAACCTCCAGCCCTATGGTTTCTTTCCCTTTTCTTTTCTTTTCTCTTTTCTTTTTCTTTCTCTCTCTCTTTCTTTCTTTCTTTCTTTCTTTCTTTCTTTCTTTCTTTCTTTCTTTCTTTCTTTCTTCTTTCTTTCCTCTCTCTTTCTCTCTCTTTCCTTTCTCCTTCCTTCCTTCCTTCCTTCCTTCCTGCCAGAGATTGAACCCAGGAGTGCTTAACCACTGAGCCACATCCCCAGACCTTTTCATTTTTTACTTTGAAATTTTGAGATAGGGTCTCAATAAATTGCTTAGGGCCTCACTAAGTTGATGAGGTTGGCCTCGAACTTGTGATCCTCCTGCCTCAGCCTCCTGAGATGCTGGGATTATAGGTGTGAGCTGCCACGTCTGGCCTATGGTTTCTTTTTCATACTTGATATCACTAACACTTTATTTTGTTTTGTATTTATTACTAAATGGCTTTAAATGTTGGTTCATTTCCCCCTCATATCTGTTTCTAATGGAATCTATAATCCCAATTTGTGGATTTTCTTTTGAAGCAGCCAAGCTTCTCAGACATCTTATTATTTTACTTATTCCCATATGGTCTTTGGAAAGAGGCAAGTCCCTAGCAGCGTCAGTCCCTTCCCTGAAGCGGAGGAGAGCTGTGGGTGAGCCTGAGTCAGGAGAGCCCCAGGCACCGGAAAGCCATTCACCACTCTATCCCACAAAGAAGCTTCTTCAGTCCGCACTTTGTGCTCACATGATGGGGCCAAGGAGATGGTCCTCCTGCCTGCTCACCTGCACATGACCCCTTTGCCCATGGCCCCTGGACTCGCTGTCAGAGGCAGGCCTGGGGCAGCACCCACTGCCACAGGCGCTGGCCCTGGGGAGGAGCGGAGCCGCTTTCCCACTGCTCACTTCCTGTTGCTTCCTCCTCCTGCCCCTGGCCTGGCCATGAGCACCACCCAGGTTACATGGTGCCCTCCTCTCCCAGGTCTTCTCGCGCAGTTCTCTTTGACTCCCTCCAAAATCCCTTCCCAGGCTGCTCTCTTGGAGGCAGCCAGCCCTCTACACCAGCATGGAGCTGGGCCCTGTTCTGCATTTCCCTTTTCCTGTTTGTCCAAATATCTTTCTCTGTGGCATAGAAGATGGTGGGATGCTGAAGCTGAGGTTACGGGCACAATTTAATTACTAAGGACATGGAAAGAGTCCGTCCCTGTGCTTGATTTGGAGAATTGACATGTGAAAGGGGAAAGAAAAGCCTGGGCAGAGAAGCAGGAATTGGAATAAGTTATTTAAAATATTAAGGGGGGCACTGGAGTCGTAGGTCAGTGATAGAACACTTGCTGGCACGTGTGAGGCACTGGGTTTGATTCTCAGCACCACATAAAAATTAATAAATGAAATAAAGTTTCATCAACAACTAAAAATTTTTTTAAATTAAAATATTAAGTGGGGTGCAGTAGTGCACGCCTGTAATCCCAGCGACTCGGGAGGCTGAAGCAGGAGGATCGGGAGTTCAAAGCCAGCCTCAGCAACTTAGGAGGCCCTAAGCAACTCAGTGAGACCCTGTCTCTAAATAAATACAAAATAGGGCTGGGGATGTGGCTCAGTGGTCAAGTGCCCCTGAGTTCAATCCCTGGTTCTAAAATAAATAAATAAATAAAATATTAAGGGACCAGGGATTGGGGGCTGAGGCATAATGATGTGGTGGAGTGCTTGCCAGGCATGCCTGAAGCTCTGGCTTCCATCCCCAGCACCGCCAAAGGAAAAAAAAAAAAAAGAAGTTCAGTGTTTTAAGGAAACTCCCAGCTCAGAGGGAAAGAACTACTTTTAAACACAGGGAACAAAGGACATATATCCTATCAAAAACCATTTAGATACAAATGAATGCGAAGTGTAATTAATATAAAAGAGGAGAGGAAAAACACAAATGGAGTTACTTTTTCACTTACTAGTAAAACCTGCCCCTCAACCAATCCGTGTGGACCGGCGGGGAATCTGGAGACGACAGTCCTGTGATAAGGTTGCCCCCTGGTGGCCGATATGAAAACTGCAAGCCGGTTTGCTTCTCTCTCTTCTAACCCAGCGCTGAGCTTTCCTTAAAAAACAGACATGGGGCTGGGGTTGTGCTCAGTGGTAGAGCGCTTGCCTGGCATGTGTGAGGCCCTGGGTTCCATTCCCAGCACTGCATATAAATAAATATACAAATAAAACTAAAGGCCCATCAACAACAAAAAATATATATTGAAAAAAAACAGACATAGGTGAATTAATTTCAATAATATATTTATCCAAAATACACAAACATTCATCATTTAAACATGTAATCAATATTTCAAAATTATTAATGATATATTTTACATTATTTTTCTTATGCAGTCTTTGAAATCCAGTATGTAATTTGCATTTACAACACATTTCCATTCAGAAGTTTTTATCAGAAACACTTGATCTGTATTTAATCTTAATAAGATTTGCAATTGAAAAAGTAGACTCATCTACCAAAATTATTCTAAATAGACCTAAATTTTTCCAATTAGGTATTAAACTGAAAAGCACAGTTAAGCAAAAAGTCCTGAGTGTAATCAGGAGTCTCACCTGATTTAATCTCAGATTTCAAAGAGACCCATCCTTGACCAAAGGGCCTTGTCCTGATTGGTCAGTGGGGTGTTTAAAGGCACACTCCCTTCACTCTAACCTGGGACACTGTTGAGGCTCAGCTTCTCCTTCTGCTCGTGTGGCTTCCCTTCCTCAGGTATGGATCCCAGCGTGCTCCCTGATGAACTTACTTCGCTCTCCTCTTGGTCTCAGAGGCTGTACCCTGGGGAGCCCCTGTTGTGGCTGCGGGTGCTGGGAGTGGGCAGCAGAAGGCAGATGCTAGGGTTGCTGACCACCCGCCAGCACTGCAGACCCCCTCATGGTTGGTGGGCAAGCACAGGTAACCTGAACTACCTGGTTTTCTAGAAGAGAATCCATAGAAAGACAGGGGCACAGAATAACTCAAAGGATGGTGAAATGGGGCTGAACACAAAAAGACTCTGGAAAAAGAAAAAAGCTAAGCCGGGCGCCTCCTTGGGAGGGCAGAAGGAGGTTTTTATCTCCAGCAGCTGTAGATAAACTGAGGACTAGGTGTGGGATGGGGGGACTTGTAAGGACAGTCACACACATAAGAGGCTTAAACCCAACTGAGATGGGTGGGCTGTGCCCAGGGCATGTGTGAAGCTGATGTCTGGGTTGATGCACCCCAATGTCAGGAACTGAGTCCCTGATCCCTGAGTGGGTGGAGGTGGCTTCCTCTTCCCCATCTGAGGCTGGCCCTCCCTCCTCCTTGGAAGGTGATCCAAAGCCTCCCCTCTGGAAGGCACCCTGCCCCAGTCTGCCCTCACCTCTGCTGCTGGCTGTGATGGGGTTCAGGGCTGGGAGGGGAGGAGAGGGACTATGGCCAGAGGGAGATGCAGGACCAGTCAACAAATGCTGGTGGCGGGAGGGGCAGATGATTTGAACCCGGTGCAGAGAGTTCTGGGTCATGGGCAGGCCCTTAAACTGCACGAGGGAGAGTTCACTCTTTGGGAGCACTATTTCAGGACACAGGATTTAACACCCTGCCCAGGATCCCCGGGGATGGTGCCCACATGCTGCTGAGGCTCCTAGACGCATGGACACAGCAATGGAGCACACTAAGTGAGGTGGAAACGCCAGAAGTACGGCAGGTGGTGGAAGAGTGCTTCCTCGGCTCAGTGGTGAGCACGGTGGCGTGGCCAGACCTTGTCTGACAGTCAGGCAGGAAGGAATGTGCTGGTGAGGGGCACCTGTGTGGCTAAGAACTTTTTTGGTGGTTCTCCTGCATAGGACAGGGTGATGGTGGGAGAGGCTGCTGCAGACCAGGGTGCAGATGGCGACACCAGTGCTGGGGGCCTGTGCTAATGGGCCAGGGGATACAGTTACCATAATGCGGTATGGCAGGGTGCAATTAGGCAGATGCTTAGGAGCTTGGCGACACCGGGGCAGAAGAGATGGATGAGAGCACACTCAACCTTACAACCAAAAGAAACCAGGCCGGGCGCGGTGGCGCACGCCTGTAATCCCAGCACTTGGGAGGCTGAGGCAGGAGGATCGCGAGTTCAAAGCCAGCCTCAGCAACTTCTCCGATACAGCTTGACCGCAATGAGGTTCTTGAGGTGCCAGGCTGCTCAACCAAATCCAGCAGAAGCACCCGGGAACATGCTAATAATGCAAATTCTTGGGCTGCACCCCAGAGCTAGGGATTCAGAAATGATGTTTTAACAAACCCCCCGGGGGATTCTGAGGCAAGCTCAGGTCTGAGTCACTGATAGAGTAGGAACAGTGCTGTTCACATTTTCTATGTTGAATTTTTGTGTCGTTGTATCAGTTGCTCGGAGGTATGCGAGTCTCCAACTCCTGGGGCCTTGCCTTTCCTTTTTGGCTTCACCTATACTGAAGCTTTGTCATTGGGCACGTGCTCACTTGTCTTCCTGAACTGACCCCTTATTGTGATCACCCTTGAACCCTGGTAATCGGTCTCGAAGTCCACTTTGCCTAAGTGAATTGCATCGCCCAGCTTAATGTTTCCGGGTGGCGTGGAATGTTTTTCCCACTCACTTCCCATTCATCTGTCTTTATATTTAAAATGTGACTCTGGCTGTGCATATGGTTTGTCTTTTTATTTGACAGTTACATGATTCAATTGGGGTTTTTAGTGGTTGTGGTGCCCTTTGTCATTGGGCACTTGCTCACTTGTCTTTCAGGCTGAGTTTGGCTCTTTATTAAAGAGTAGCAAGAGTTGACATTTTTCAGCATGGCCTCCCAGTTCAATAGCTTTCCTCTACCCCCACTCATACTCGCACCTCACAGGCATATGCACGCACACACACACTGACCTCTGACGTCACCTGAGTCGGTGCACATGGGCACCACCATTCCAGTTTTGGACACTGAGAAGACTGAAAAGATGGGCAATGTCAGGTACTGTAACTCACACGTTCTAAAGGAAAAATGTCAACTCTGAAAACCTACAAGCAACTGAGGCGGAGAGGGAGGGCCCTAAAGCACTGAGGAAGATGCTGTCATAGTGGCACTTCTATCTGAGAAAATAGCTCAGTGATTGCTTACAGCCACACTTTCTTAGCAAAGTCAAAGGAAAACAAGGACCAGGTTTTAATTCTTAGTATTATATAGTCAACAACATACTCACTAGATATTCTTGAACTTTATACTTTTGGTAGAAATGGAAATCTTGAAAGATTTCATGTTGGAACCAACAGGATAGAATTGGGCAAATCAGCTAAACCACTTTATTTTAAACTAGTGAGAGAATAACATGGAATTAACAGGAGGCCCTTGTGAGATGAGAGATCACACCATATGAAACATTGGCTTCTGAAGGTCCTTATTGTGGTTCCTACCCTTGGATCTACATAGCAAATCATATCCCTGCCTGCCCCAAACAGGAAGGGAATCGGGCTGTCCTCCAAGAAGTTAGGAACTCGGGTCCATCTAGTCTGAATGAGTGAACAAGCTCAGGGTTTGGAGTGAACTACAGCATTTAAGAACCGCTAAGATCAGGTTCCAGGTTCTGCAACTGTGAACTCACTGTAACGGGACACCAATTCCACAGAGCCATCGGGTTTTAAAGGACTGCATCGCATGCACAAGACAAAACTCACTTAACTGAGGCTACGAGCATGTTTTCCATACTTTTTTCATTTAGGGATTTCAATTTTCTACTGTCAGACTAAAAGTAATTAGGGTTTCTATACATTGTCATACTGTTTATAAACTTCAAAATGTGAGTCGAACACTGTGAATCGAATGTGAATCAAATTAAGACAAGGTTCCACTTTTAACTAAATCCCACTTTCTCGAGCCGAGCGTGGTGGCGCACGCCTGTAATCCAAGCGACTTGGGAGGCTGAGTTAGGAGGATCGCGAGTTCAAAGCCAGCCTCAGCAACTTAGCGAGGCCCTAAGCAACTCAGTGAGACCCTGTCTCTAAATAAAATACAAAAATGGGGCTGGGGATGTGGCTCAGTGGCTAAGTGCCCCTGAGTTCAATCCCCAGTTCAAAAAAATAAATAAATAAAATAAATCCCACTTTCTGGCTAATAACCAGTATTTATCGTTTCTCATCTACCAAGCACTATCCTAGGTCTTTTTTAACTTTCACAATCCTATAGACTAGTGTTTCCATTAACCACCAAAAAAAAGAGAGAGACTTGATTCAAGTTAATTTGTTCAAGATAGCAGAGCTACTGGTAAAATCAGAATTTAAATGTTTTGTGCACTGGTCTTAATCAGTGTGCTATAAATCAGACACACTCTGGTCCCCAGCACCTAACAGGATGTGCCAGATTCCTTTTTTGTCCCTTCCTCTATTTTTCAGATTTTATTTATTTATTTATTTATTTATTTTATTTTTTTGGTACTGGGGATTGACCCCAGGGGCACTCGACCACTGAGCCACATCCCCAGCCCTATTTTGTATTTTATTTAGAGACAGAGTCTTACTGAGTTGCTTAGGGCCTCGCCATTGCTGAGGCTGGCTTTGAACTGGTGGTCCTCCTGCCTCAGCCTCCCAAGCAGCTGGGATTACAGGTGTGCGCCACCACGCCCGGCTCATTTTCCAGATCTTTAGGTCTTCCTACCCTTACCCTAAGTTCTAACCCTTGTTTCTTTGGTATTGGTTCTGGCCTTCAAAATGCCCTAGCCCCCATTTTAAAACATAAAAGTCCCTAGGATGGCACTGTCCTCTAACCTGTGTTGCTGTACCCAAACCAAGGCAGGCCGTATCTTCCAACAAAGTCCTTCACCTCTGCAACTCGTTGTCACAGGCCCTTCTCTAACTGCACGCTCTAGTCTACATCACACTTATGCTAAGTTTCACACAATCTCATGGTAATTTTGTTCCGCATCTTTGAGACTTAAAATACCCACCTGAACTACTTTGAATAAATTTCATATAAGAGATGAAGCCCTGTCCTGTGCCTCCACTGACTTTCACACTCAGACTGATTGGACACACATATTTCGTTAAATAAATATCAGTTTTACACAGAATGCTAAGAGCACTTTTCTTATTTTACAGGGGCGTGTAACATCCAGACTTTCTATTAATATTCATACCCGTAGTACATCCCAATCTAACTCCTAAATAGATGCATTACAATTTGCTTAGAATTTAAAGGCTTAAACGGCAAAGTTCAGGGAAGGAAAGGGTATGTAAGTTTATTTTACATAACTGGTGAAAAATAAATCTGAGAGGCAGCAAATAAAATTTAGTAAGGTCTCATACGCCCGGAGGGAGGTGGTGCCTGATTTGGAGGGGGTAATCGCTGGGTCCCAATGATCGCCTGTTTGGAACCTCTGTGACTGCAAGGTCGTGGAATTCTCAGTCCCCTTTCTGCCAGGCATGTGCTGCCAAGCTCCTTAACTCCATAGCCAGGTCTCTTAAGATCCATAAAAACAATTGCAACCACCAGGTGCGGGGGCACACACCTGTAATCCCAGCAACTCGGGAGGCTGAGGCAGGAGGACTGCGAGTTCAAAGCCAGCCTCAGCAACTTAGCGAGGCCCTAAGCAACTCAGTGAGACCCTGTCTCTAAATAAAATACAAAATAGGACTGGGGATGTGGCTCAGTGGTTAAGTGCTCCTGGGTTCAATCCCCAGCACTGAAAAAAAAGAAAAGAAAAGAAAATGTCCAAAATCAGAATATCGAATAAGAACAGGTCAGAGAACCAAGTGTCGTGGGCAGACTGTGCGGTCAGACAGGAAGAGTTCTGAACCTGGAAACACCTTCCAGGTGGGCTTTGTGCACACTGCCCTCTCTTGGGATGCTGCCCCCAAAGCTCGTGCCAGGCTTAATGACGTACAGTCAAATCCTGAGCCACACCATGCTGCAAGAACCATCTTTGCCAAGTTTCCTCTAAAACCACTCTGTTTATAGGAATTACAAGGCACCTTTTTACTTAAGAGCTCTTATTTTTCTTGGCTAAGAAGGAATCCAGGGCCTCACACACGCTAGGCAAGCACTCTGCCGCTGAGAAACACCCCAGCCTTCATGGCCTTTTTTTTAAAGTGACAACCAGGCATGGTGGTGCATGACTATAATCCCCGCTACTTGGGAGGCTGGGGCAGAAAGATTGCAAGCTTGAGGCCAGCCTGAGCAGCTTAGTGAGACTCTGTCACAAAAAAATAAATTGTAAAAAGAGCTGGGAATGTAACTCAGATGTAAAATGCTCCTGTGTTGAATTCCAAGTACTGCGCGTGCACACACACACACACACACACACACACAGCTCAATCTGGATTTTTAGGGCCTTGAGAGTAAACAACTCAAGAAAAAAGTTGCCCCCAAGGTCACCTCTGTGGTTGCAGTTGGGAGTGTCGGGTTGTCTCAAAGCATCTGCAATTTGCTAATTTACATCAATAACAGCCTGACGCTTCCTGCAGTGTTTCCGTTTTTTTTTTTAAATACTCTTGTGTGAAAGGGTCGCTCTGTGAGCAATGAATGTCAGATGCGTGCTCTTAGCTTCACGGTATGTTCGAGACTGTGTCAGCAAGGAAAGCAGAACCAGGCAGCCACTCGGTAACTAGGAGACCCCGCCTGACGTCACACTTCGCCACCTGATACTAATTACATAACTGCAGCCATTTTAATAGACTTGTGGTGTTTTTGTGTTTTTTTTTATTGATTCTTTTTCATTACACACGACAGTAGAACCCATTTTAATGTAATTATACAGCAGGGAATATATCTTTTTTTTCACAATGTAGATTCACACGATTCACATAATCTTAAATATACATAGGGTAATACTGTCTGTCTCGGTCTACTATCTTTCCTTCCCCCACCCCCTCCCATCCCATTTTCTTCTATACCATCCATACTTCCTCCATTCTTTTCTTATCCCCCCCCAACACCCCCCCCCCCCCATTATGTATCAGCATCCACTGATCAGAGAAAACATTTGGCCTTTGGTTTTTAGGCTTGCCTTATTTCACTTAGGCATGATATTTTCCAACTCCACCCATTTACCAGCAAATGCCATAATTTTATTCTTTATGGCTGAGTAATATTCCATTGTGTATACATACCACAGTTTCATTATCCATTCTTCAATTGAAGGGCACCTAGGTTGGTTCCACAATCTAGCTATTGTGAATTGAGCAGCTATGAACATAGATATGGCTGCATCCCTATACTTTGCTGATTTTAAGACCTTTGGGTATAAACCGAAGAGTGGAATAGCTGGGTCAAATGGTGGGTCCATTCCAAGTTTTTTGAGGAATCTCCATACTGTTTTCCAGAGTGGCTGCACCAGTTTGCAACTCCACCAGCAATGTATGAGTGTGCCTTTTCCCCCACATCCACGCCAACACTTATTATTGCTTGTATTCCTGATAATAGCTATTCTAATTGGAGTGAGATGAAATCTTAGGGTGGTTATAATTTGCACTTCTCTAATTACTAGAGATGATGAGCACTTTTTCATATATTTGTTGATCACTTGTATATCATCTTCTGTGAAGTCTCTGCCAAGTTCCTTAGCCCATTTATTGATTGGGTTCTCTGTATTTTTGGTGTAAAGTTTAAGTATTTTAATAAATTTTGGAGATCAGTGCTCTGTCTGAAGTGTGTGTGAAAAAGATTTTTTCCCACTCTGTAGTCTCTCTTTTCATATTATTGTTTCTTTTGCTGAGAAAAAGCTTTTCAGTTTGTATCTGTCCCATTTATTGATTCTTCGTTTTATTTCTTGCACTCTGGGGCTCATGTTGAGGAAGTCTGGTCCTAAGCCAACATGAAGAAGATTTGGGCCTACTACTACTTCTATTTGGTGAAGGGTCTCAGGTATAACTCCTAGATTCTTGATTCATTTTGAGTTTTGTACAGGGTGAGAGATAGGGGTTTAATTTCATTTTATTGCATATGGATTTCCAGTTTTGCCAGCACCATTTGTTGAAGAGGCTATCTTTTCTCCATTGCATGTTTTTGGCACCTTTGTCTACTGTGAGATAACTGTACTTATGTGGGTTTGTCTCTGGGTCTTCTATTCTGTACCATTGGTCTACCTGTCTATTTTTTGTGCCAATACCATACCGTTTTAGTTACTATTGCTCTCTAGTAGAGTTTAAGGTCTGGTATTGTGATACCCCATTCATTGTTCTTCCTGCCCAGGATTGCTTTGGCTATTCTGGGTCTTTTGTTCTTCCAGTTGAATTTCATGATTGCTTTCTCCATTTCTATGAGGAATATCATTGGGATTTTTATTGGAATTGCATTAAATTTGTATAGCACCTTTGGAAGTATGGCCATTTTGCTTATATTAATTCTGCCTATCCAAGAACATGGGAGATCTTTCCATCTTCTAAGGTCTTCCTCAATTTCTTTCTTCAATGTTCTATAGTTTTCATTGTAGAGGTCTTTCACATCTTTTGTTAGATTGATTCCCAAGTATTTTATTTTTTTTGAGGCTATTGTGAACAGAGTTGTTTTCTTCATTTCACTTTCAGACGATTCATCGCTTATGTAGATAAATGCATTTGATTTATGTGTGTTTATTTTATATCCTGCTATTTTGCTGAATTCATTAATTAGTCTAAAAGTTTCCTGGTGGAGTTTTTTGGATCCTCTAAATATAGGATCGTGTCATCAGTGAACAGTGATAGCTTGAGTTCTTCTTTTCCTATTCATATTCCTTTAATTTCTGTGGTCTGTCTAATTGCTCTGGCTAGCATTTCAAGCACAATGTTGAATAGAAGTGGTGACAGTGGGCATCCCTGTCTTGTTCCAGTATTTAAAGGAAATGCTTTCAGTTTTTCTCCATTGAGAATGATGTTGGCAGTGGGCTTAGCATAAATAGCCTTTACAATGTTCAGGTATGTTCCCACCATCCCTATTTTTTCTAGTGTTTTGAGCATGAAGGGGTATTGTATTTTGTCAAGTGCTTTCTCAGCATCTATCAAAATAATCATATGATTCTTAACCTTAAGTCTATTGATATGATGAATTACATTTATTGTTTTCTGGATGTTGAACCAACTTTGCATCCCTGGGATAAACCCCACTTGATTGGGGTGCATATCTTCTTAATATGTTTTTGTAAGTGATTTGCCAGAATTTTGTTAAGGATTTTCGCATCTATATTCATCAGAGATATTGGTCTAAAGTTTTCTTTTCTAGATGTGTCTTTGTCTGGTTTTGGTATCAGAGTGATAGTAGCTTCACAGAATGAATTTGGAAGGGTTCCCTCCTTTTCTATTTCATGAAATACTTTCAGGAGTATTGGTATAAGTTCTTCTTTGAAGGTCTTGGAGAACTCAGCTAAGAATCCATCTGGTCCCGGGCTTTTCTTGGTTGGTAGGCTTTTGATGGCTTCTTCTATTTCATTGCTTGAAATTGATCTGTTTAAATTGTGTATGTCCTCTTGGTTCAGTCTGGAGGGTCATGTGTCTCTAGAAATTTTTCAATGTCTTCAAGATTTTCTATTTTTATTGGAGTATAGATTTTCAAAGTAGCTTCTAATTATGTTTTGTATTTCAATGATGTCTGTTGTGATATTTCCTTTTTCATCATGAATTTTGAATAGGTTGTTCATTCCTTTGGTTTGTATCTCTGTGCCTTCCTCAATCCCGATAATTCTTAAATTTGGTCTTTTCATGATATCCCATAGTTCTTGTAGGTTTAATTCATGATTTCTTACCATCTTCTCTGTTTGGGCAACTTTATTTTCAAGATTCAATATTTTCTCTTCATTGTCTGAGGTCTGTCTTCCAAGTGATCTAGTCTGTTGGTGATGCTTTCCATTAAGTTTTTAATTTGGTTTATTGTTTCCTTCATTTCAAGGATTTCTGTTTGGTTCTTTTTCAGAATCTCTATCTCTTCATTGAGGTGATCTTTTGTTTCCTGTAGTTGCTCTTTCAGCTGCTTATTGGAATGGTCAATCATTGTCTGCACTTGCTCTCTTAACTCGTCATTTGCTTCTCTGATCATTTTAATCATGTGTATTCTGAACTCCTTTTCTGGCATTTCTTCTACCACGCTGTCATTGCATTCTATTAGTGTAGAATCTTGGTTTATTTAGAACACTTTCCTCCCTTGTTTTTTCATGTTGTTCATATATCTTCTCCTCTAGCAATGCAGATCTGAGGTACTGTAGTTTCTGTCCTATAGGCTTATGTGACCCTATAGTTTTCCAAAACCTATTCTGACAATGAGCTTCCAATCTCCAGCAGGTGTCTCAGGATGGGATTTGCCCCACCTAATGACAGTTTCCCCTTCCTGGGTAATCCAAAATGGCTGCACTAGCTTCCAAACGTGTTGGCAAATGGGGAGATGCAGCACAGGGTGTGGGCACTGAATCTGTCTGGGGTGCAGTCAGTCAGGCTGGGCCCCTGACTGGAGGTGGAGTGCTGTCAGTCAAGCCGGGTGTCCTGGAGGAAGGGTGCTGTCAGTCAGGCCGGAGGTCCTGCAGCTCCTGGCTTTTTTTCCCCAAAGTGATGGTAGCCACGTGTAACCAAACCTGTGGGTACTGTGACAGTGAACTTCCAGGCGACAGCAGGCAGCTGGTGATCCACTGACGGTCTGCAGGCTCCACAGGCTACTGGCTGACGATCAGCAGATGAACCTTGGTCGGTGGGTGAAGGGTAGGTGGAAGGCAGGCGGTGGGCAGGCCAGAGGCAAGCAAACAGGCAAGTGACAGGTGATAGGTGGCGCTCAGTGAGCAGTCTGCACTCAAACGTAGTCGCTAGGCTGGTAGACTGCGGGCGATCGAGGTAGACAGATGTGGCAAACAGCAGGGGATCAATGAGGAGTACAGACTGCTTCACGGAAAAACAGATTTTCCTCTGTTTGAATCCTGAGTTACGGAGCGACAAGGGAACGCAGCCTCCCTCTCGTCCACCATCTCGGACCTCTTGACTTGTGGTGTTAAGGGTAGAGGAGCTTAGTTAAGGCACTAAGAATGGTAATTACTGTTGACTCGGGAGAACTCATCCCAGGAGGGGTGTTTCAGATACAAATGACCCCTGTGAGGATGAGGAAGAAAGTAGATGGAAATGCGGCACAAAATTGTCTCAAATGGTAATAACAGATGTATTTAGAAATATGGGAGAATATCACTATTAGATATGAAAAATGGAAAAAAAAAACCCTAAACAGTGAGGCCTGAGAACTGAGAATGAAAAGGAAAGCCATCCATTGATCGCTTTCTCAGTGCATTCTTCCCAATGACAGAACAGTCCCTAGAAAGGAAGCCAAAGCATTGATCCTGCCCCAAATAAATCCTTTCCCAGTGACAGTGCAAAGGACCCTGAAGGGAAAGAGATAAGCTGACCTTCCATTCTTCTCCAGGTAAAAATATTGCCTAGTAAGAATAAATTTTCAAATTCTCACAAATCTGTTTCCTAAGTACCAGAACCCATATACTCACTAGACTACCTCTCAAAAATAACCCATATTATCCCAGTCCCTTTCTTTGTTCAGTGGCTCATTTTCCACCAGGAAAGTGGGTCCACCAACACCATTGCATCCCTGCACCCCCTGTTCCTGTGTGAAACTTCCTTCCTGAATAAACAGCTGAGATGATCCATGAGGTTTGAATCCAGCCCATCTTTTTGTGCTAACAATCACTGTGGGTCAAATAGAGTTCATCATCTTGTACTGAGTTTTATCTTCTAATAGAAGGAAAATCTTTAAAATGTAGAAGTCACCATTGCACCCTACTATTTAAAATTATTGGAATAGATTCCAGTAGATTTGGAAGTCAAAGCCCTCCTATCAAATCCCCACCCCAGAGGGAACCGCAGTCGGGGCTGGCTTCTAAGACCATAACTCACATCTAAATTCTTGCATATCAACATCTACTTCTATAAAATCCATCATTATGTATACACTGCTCTGAAACATTCTTTTGTGTTATTCTCAACACTTTGACCCTGCAGGAAAGTGTAAAATAAACACCAGACAGCCTTCACCTAGATCTGTCAGTTGCTGCCACGTTGCCACCCATCCCAGGTACACACACATTTTTTGAAACTTGCTTTTTAACTTGATCATAAGTATTTTTCCAGGACAATATATTTAGCCTGACCCATTTCACTCTGAGGAGCCCCGAGGTGCCTACCTTCCGCAACGAACCACACAGCATTCGAACACTGCTCAGATGACCTCTTGGTAAGGATTAAGAGGGACCCCAAGTGAACCACGTAAGACCCACCTCCCCAGGTTTCCACACGTCCATTGGCAGGAGAGGAGAGGGGACCCAGGGTCCAGGCCCCCTAACACTCCAGCTTCTCTGTCTTCTTCTACCTTGAGAGGGTCACGTCTGATGTCATTAGGACCTTTATCCTCATTTATTCAATCACAGGATTCCCAGGTTACCCCCTGACTGGCAGTATGAACTTCCTCTGCTCTATAATCCCCTTTCTGTTTCCCTCTTGCTTCTCCCCATCTTCTGGAAACCTTCTTTTTCTATTATTATTATTATTTTTTTTTGGTACCACCTGAGCTACATCCCCAAGCCATTTTTATATTTTATTTAGAGACAGGGTCTCACTAAGTTGCTTAGGGTCTTGCTAAATTGCTGAGGCTGGCTTTGAACTCGAGATCCTCCTGCCTTAGCCTCCGGGCTGCTGGGATTACAGGTGTGTGCTACTGCACTGGCTTCTGGAAACTTCTCAGTAACTTCTGGAACTTGCCTTCGGTTTTCAGCAAGATCCCCTGTGTCTTCAACAAATTCTTACGGACTCCAGCTAGCATCTGGGTCTCTTGAAGCCTGCCTCACTTATAAGCCTATTTTCCAAAATGGCTGAACTAGTTTACTTTTCCCATCAACGCTGCGCAGGGATTTAATTTTTCTCCATATCCTCACCAACACTGGTTATCTTTTGTCTTTGTTTTTTGTGGTGCTAGGGATAAAACCCTGGGCGCTGGGGCTGTAGCTCAGTGGTAGAGTGCTTGCCTAACATGTGTGAGGCTCTGGGTTCAATTCCCAGCACCACCAGAAACAATTAAAAAAAAAAAAACACCTGTAATTCTGTAATTCTATCTATTTGGAAGGCTGAGGCAGGAGGATTCCAAGTTTGAGACCTGCCTGGGCAATTTAGCCAGACCCTGTCTCAAAATAAAAAGTCTGGGGATGTAGCTTGGTGGTAGAGTGCTCCTGGGTTCATTTCCCATTACTGAAAAAAAAGTGTGTATATACCCATATGTGCATGTACATATATGTGTGTACATCCACCTGTGTGTGATACACGTCTGTATACATATGTGTATGTATACACAATAAACAAGTAATGAGTAAAATGAGGAAATACATAAAATAAGTACTTAACAATATATATAAACTCTATGATTTCTGACCATTTTAATGCATCTTTGCCAATTTTGTTGAAGTATTTGCAGAATTAAAAGCTTGGGTCTTACTGCATTAAGCATGTTAGCTGTGGTTTGTCGTTTATGGTCTTCATTGTGTTGAAATACATTCTTTTTATACCTCTGTTTTTTTGTTGTTTTGTTTTAGTTTTTTACTTAAATTTCACTTTAAGTATAGCTACCCCTGCTTCTTGCCCACTGGTGCCCCCCACCCCAGTACTGGGGATTGGACCCAGGGGTGCTTTACCACTGAGCTACATACTTAGCACTTTTTGTTTTTTATTTTGAAGCAGGGTCTCACTAAGTTGCCAAGGCTGGCCCCCAATTTCCAATTCTCCTGCCTCAGACTCCTGAGTGGCTGAGATCACAGGTGCGCTCCATCATGCCTAGCTCCACTTCTGTTCCCATTTACATAGAATATCCTTTTCCTCCTCTCACTGTTTCCTTAGATGTTGGCTGAGTCTCTTCTAGGTGGCATGCAATTGGGTCTTATTCTTCTAATTCACTCAGGTACTGTCTTTGGAGAATTTAATCCTACATTCAAGGAGTTATCGAGAGGCTAGGAGTCATTATCACCACTGCTGTTTCGATGGTTATTTTCTGGTTGTTCTGCAAATCTTTTCTTGCCTTCTTTTGTGATTAGGCAACTTTCTTTAGAGGCCTGGGGTGCTTCCCAACTTCCTCCAGGGCTGGGGGTCAAACCCAGGACTTCCTGCATGCTAGGAGAGTGATCTCACCCTGAACAACATCCCTAGCTCTAACATGCTCTGATCCTGGCTTTTATCTTTTGTTTATCTAGGTTTTTACCTTTGGTTGCCATGAGACTCACACAGAACACCACCTTACAAACTATTTTTGGTAGATTATTTAAACTTGATCATATGTGAGAACCACAATTTTATTCCACCCCGCCTCACGTTTTGCCACAATTTTTACATCTGTTTTACAACAATATAAAACATTGTTTCAGTTACTACTTTTTTAAAGTAGTTTTATCTTTTAATCTTCATACTTAAGATACAGGTGGTTTACATATCACTTGTTAAAATATACTGAATTTGACTATGTACTTGTGGGGGGCTACTGGGGATTGAACCTAGGGGCACTTAACCATTGAGCCACATCCCAGCCCTTTTCCTTATTTTTATTTATTTATTTATTTATTTATTTATTTATTTATTTTTGGTGATGCTGGGGATTGAACCCAGGCCTTGTGTATGCTAGGCAAGTCCTCTACCCACTGAGCTACATCCCCAGCCCTCTCATTTTTTTTTTTTTTGGAACCAGGGATTGAACTCAGGGACACTTGGCCACTGAGCCACATCCCCAGCCCTATTTTGTATTTTATTTAGAGACAGGGTCTCACTGAGTTGCTTAGGGCCTCACTAAGTTGCTGAGGCTGGCTTTGAACTCGCGATCCTCCTGACTCAGCCTCCCAAGTCCCTTGGATTACAGGCGTGCGCCACCATGCCCGGCCCCAGCCCTCTCATTTTTATTTATTTTTTATTTTTTAATTTTTATTTGTTTATTTTATTTTTTTTTTAGATACAGACACAACTCTATTAAATAGTCTTCACAACAGTTTCTTTAAATCAACTTAGGAAAATGTCATCTTTCCTCTCCCCCCCCAGATCTGATGAGCATAAAAGCTTGTTACAAATAATGAAATATACAAATTAATCTACTATAAGTCTCGGAAATATAGCCAACTCTCCCTCACCCATAATCCAAAGGTAAAATGACCAAATCATTTTCCTAATTCTTGTGACCTGAAATATACCCTTCATCACGTGTTAGAGTCTCATTTGTGGGAAAAGCATTACTTTGTCCAGTCCAACCCTTAGATACTTTCTGGAGAGGAGGACAATCCTATCCCTTCAACCTGAAGCTCAATGCAGACTGCTGTCCCCTTTCTGCACCCCGCTCTGCAACAGGGCCTAAAGCCTAACATTTGGCATCCAGTTCTTTCTGTACAGAACAGGCCTCCTTTTTCCTCCTTGGTGCAGTCCTCCTTTTCTCTTGCCCACCCCAGCCAGGGGGCCAGGAATGCGTCTTGCCTCCCAAACCTCCTTTCCTCTTCCCTTTCTGGCTGGGCGGGCCCTTCCTCCTCCTGCAAGACCCCACTCCCTCTCTTGCCCTTCTGGCTCTTGCCCTCTTGGCGGCCTCCTCCTAGTCCTCTTCTCTCATCTGCTGTTGGTGGCCGTGGTCACATCCAGCTGAGGCTTTTTGTTGTTCATGACTCGAAGTAGCTCCAACTGGTTCTGTCTCAGCTGCAAAGTCCCCAGAAAGGGGCTGAAACGTCCTCTTCTTGCCTGAACCCGGGGACCCTCTCCTGGAAGCGGCCCGCGGAGGCGGTGGAGATCCTGGCTGCCCGCTGGCGCGGCGCAGCTGCTCCTCACTCGGCCCGGCAGGTGCATCTTGTGGGCACCAACAGGTGCGCAGCCGGTGCAGCTGTTCATGGCCACACGTTCCTTCTTGGCCTGAATCCGCGGGGTGATCTGGTCTTCCAGGGTGTCGGTGCCACGGGGAACCTTCATCAGCCATTCCTTGGTGTCACCCGGCGCGTGGCCGCCGCTGGCCCTCACCTGTCCCACACCGGCTTGGTTTTCTTCTTGCAGCCGATGGATGCCCTGACGGCGCGAAGTGCTGCCCCCAGCGCCGCTTCCACGCGCTCGATGGGCAGCTGCCACCGCTGGTTGATGGGCAGGTGCGTATTGTCCCGTGCCAGGGCCCGGCGTGGGGCCAGCCTGCCGCCGCAGTCGGGATTGCGGCCAAAGCCAGCAGTTGCCTAGGTCAAACCTTAGCGCCAGCTCCTGGTGACACGGTGACACACCGCAGCTTCTCTGCCTGGTCCTGCATCGCCTGGGCCAGCAGCTCCTCAACGCTCTGGCCCTCCAGGGCTCGGGCTCGGTTCTCCCGCTTTGAGGTTAGTGGTTGAAGTTACTTTTCTTAGGAGCAGGGGCCCAAGTCCCTTTTTGGGGGGACGGAGGGAATAGGTTCTTGCTTAGGGCCTCCCTAGGTTGCCTGAGGCTGGCTTTGAACTTTCGACCCTCCTGCCTCAGCCTCTCCATCACTGGGATCATCGGCGTCCAGATGGCTGAGTGGACTCTTCACTGCC
>JAJEJO010050920.1:0-11846 GCA_020662805.1 Glaucomys volans | reverse complement strand
TGAAAAGTTCCTAATTGAGGACAGGCAGTTAATGTAGAATAAGGAATCTGGTCAAACTGAGGAATGGAAGTCAGCAGAATCTGGGAAGTTGGAGACTAAAAACCACTAGCTTCCTAAACAAGGATTTGTTAGTGTGGATAAGACCAGTGTGGAATGTTATACTCCCCAAAAAGATTCTCCAGTGCCATCAGGAGAGAGAGAGAGAGAGAGAGAGAGAAAGAGAGAGAGAAAGAGAGAGAGTGAGTGTGTGTGAGTCAGCCCCACCCTAATCCCTTCCCTCCCTATAAATGCTGGCAACAAAGAACTGGTGCTCGTTCCCCGGTACACTGCTTTTAGGTGTAAGGGTGGTTGTCGCTGGCCAGCTAAAATAAAGGCTTCTTTTGGCTTTATGTGAATGGTTTGGATGATCTTATTTTCATCAGGTATAACACTAGAGAACAGGAAGCCAACTGTACACAATCTCCAAAGAGGAGGGTCAATGGAGAGGGAAATGTCCCTTATGCTTCCAAGGGAAGTCACATGTGGTAAGACCCTGACGCATCTTGACAGATGGCATAACTACTGGTAGAATAAAACCTAAAAGATCTAAGAGGCTTCTCATGAGTTCCCAAGAGTGATTCCTAACAAATCTCAGCTGACTCTAACAGTGGATGGAAAAAAGGTCAGTTTTGAGGAAGGGTTTTTATATAGGAGTGCCTGAGAACTATCACAAAAAGCTCTGTCAGAGTCCAGTTTGGTCTGAGTCAATCTGACACCTATCTGCTCTTTTTCCCCCCTAGTATGATTATTATGAACTGCTACTCAGACTTCTCTTCTGGAGTTTGCAATTCATCACTTCCAGCCTGGCCACTTGATTTTCTTCTAGACCTGGAAAGAAGACAAGCTCCCACCAAGCTGGAAAGGACCTTACGGAGTGCTCCTAATCACCACGATGGCTATCTGAACTGCTAACAGAGGGAGAACTCACTACCATGGGCCATTTCCACCTCAAAAAACTAATATATCTAGAATGGGTGGCAATGCCAAAGGGTACAGAAACAAAAATGAAAATGAGACCAAAGGTATATAAAGAAAAAGGGGGACTTGTGGGAAATAGAAAGATTGATGGCCCATTTTTAATCAGGATGTAAAGATCCAATCGTAACTAGAGCCTTTCCCTGTGCCTAGCCCAGTTTTAAAATTAGCTAATCACAGACTGTAACCTTGAGCTGCTCCTAGCAGGGCAAGGGGGAGCACTGGGCTAGGGAAAAAAGCAGGTGGACTGCCTGCCCAAGTGTGCCCCCTGGCCAGGTTCAGTGGCATGCCCTTCTGGCAGAAGTGAAGTTTGCCTTGCTGACCCACTTTTGAGCAGGTTTGATTTCTTGAGTATTTGATTTCTTGAGTATTTCTTCAGTATTTTAACAAGGCCAACAGCAAAACAGCCTAGTCTTATGGGATTTTAACAGACATACCAGAAAATTAGGAGTTACACTCGTCCCATCAAGAGGCATGAAGACAGGCAAAACTAAAAAGACTGGGCCCCTACCTACCCTGAAGATGCTGTAAAAGCTGTACACCTGTCTTACGTTTGAGCCAGCCCAAGACATTGTCAGGGCTTGTCTCCCTTCTTTCTTGAAGAGAAGTTCCAATAAAGCCTTGCCTAGGTGTTCACGCTTTTTTGACTCATTCATTTCTACAAAGTCAGAAGTTCCATGTCTGATATCAGCACCACTTTGTTATTCAGAAACTCAATGCTACTAGGCAAACAGTGAGAAACTCCTGAAAGCTGTCCTTACCCACGGAAAGTAAGTTGCTATAATTTTCCAGCATCACATCCATGTATAGAATCCTCTGAGAGGGGTCCAGTTGCTCCCATTCCTCCTGGGTGAAGTCCACAGTCACATCCGTGAATGAAACCGATCCCTGAAATGGCATATTCTGAAATGATCAGCTTTGGTGATGTAGAAAGGATATTCAAAAACATTCTTACTATGTTGTAAGTTATCCACCTTATAAATAACACCAATGGTACATCTTGTCCACTATATTTTGTCTCCAAAAATATATCGTTAAGGTATTCAGATTCCCTGTATCTTTGGCACTATCTCATTTGATAGGTATCTAACAACAAAAGCTGATTCTGCCCTTAAGATATATACAGGGAGTCAGGCACGGTGGCACATGCCTGGAATCCCAGTGGCTCAGGAGGCTGAGGCAGGAGGATCACGAGTTCAAAGCCAGCCTCACCAATTTAGAGAGGCCCTAAGCAAACTGTGAGATCCTGACTCTAAATAAAATATAAGGGCAGAAGATATGACTCAGTGGTTGAATGCTCCTAGGTTCAATCCTTGGTACCAAAAAACAAAACAAAACAAAACGTGTGTGTGTGTGTGTGTGTGTGTGTGTACATATACATATACATATATATGTGTATACACACACACACACACACACACACACACACCACTCGGTATATGATATTACTAGGGTAGTGATGAAGTTCATATAAGCATTATTTTCATGATAGTAAACTATTAAAGTTTTGATTACTTAAAAACAGGATAGACTTCCAGTTACAAAACAAATTGTCAGGTATAAGTAAGGATCTCCTGAACCCCTTCAAGCCATAAAAATGATAAAGAAATTTCTTTTTTGTACTGGGGACTTTTTTGAACACAGGGGCACTTTACCACTGAGTTTCACCCTTGGCCCTTTTTTATTTTTTCTTTTGAGATAAGGTCTCACAAAGATGCCCAGGCTGACCTTAAACTTATGATCCTCTTGCTTTCAGCCTCCCAAGTTGCTGGGATTACAGGCATGCACCACCACATCTCACTATGTAGCTAGATTTAACAGTCAACTAGACATAGCTGAAAAGATGATTAGTGAAATGGAAAATGTCAGTAAAAAATATCCAGATTGAAATAAATACAGAAGGAACAAAGGATGGAAAATAAAGAGCCTAAAAGACAGCTGGGCACAGTGGCGCAGGCCTGTAATCCTAGCAGCTTGGGAGACTGAGGCAGGAGGATCATGGGTTCAAAGCCAGCCTCAGCAATGGCAAGGCCCTAAGCAACTCAGTGAGACCCTGTCTCTAAATAAAATACAAAACAGGGCTGGGGATGTGGCTCAGTGGTGGAGTGCCCCTGGGTTCAATCCCTGGTACCCACCCCCCCAAAAAGCCTAAAAAAGACACAAAAGTTAGAAGGCCTAACATAGTTGCCCTTGGAGTTCTATTTTAAGAGGTAAAACCCAGTACGAATTTTTGAAGAGACAATGTGTGAGAATTTTCCAAAACTGCTCACAGTAGGCCACAGTTTCAAGAAACACCACTAACCCCAAATAAAGCACAAGAAACCCCAGGTTGGGCCCATCATAATAAAACTGGCAAAGACCCTAGAAGAAAAAGATGTATCACCTTCAAAGGCACGATAAAACTAATGGATAATTTTTCAATAGAAATAATGGAAGCCAAATGATGGAATATCTTCAAAGTGCTGAAAATATTTACAATGAACAGGCAAACACTTTCTAGAAAGGATCTAGTAAATATTTTAGATTTTGCAGGCTATGTGTAGATCTGCTTAAATGAATCAATTCCACCATCCTACCACAAAAGCAGAGACAAGATATAGGCAAAAGGTGTAGGTATGTTTCAATAAAACTTGATTTATGGACACTGAATCTGAATTTATATAAGTTTCAAAGCTCAAAATGCTATTCATTCACTTTTATTCCCAATCATTTAGAAATGTAAAAGTCAGTCTTAGCTTGTGGGTCATACAAAAACAAGGCAGCAGGCCATTTGGGCAATGGGTTTGACAGTCCATGATCTAAAATGATGACTGGAACAGAATGTGTTAGGTATCAATACTAGTAGAAGACATACTACAGGCAGGCATGGTGGCGCATGCCTGTAATCCCAGTGGCTCAGGAGGCTGAGACAGGAGGATGGCGAATTCAAAGTCAGCCTCAGCAACTTAGCAAGGCCCTAAGCAACTCAGCAAGATTGTATCTCTAAATAAAATACAAAATAGGGCTAGGGATGTGGCTCAGTGGTTGAGTGCCACTGAGTTCAATCCCCAGTGGAAGAAAAAAAAAAGACATACTCCAGAAGAAGAAAACTAAACCTACTATGAATCAATTAGATGCAAAAACCATAGCAAATCTGCAAAATATATTAAAATAAGCAAATATGGAATGGGAGGTGTTAAATAATAAACTGTAACTAAGTTTTGGATGCCAACAACTTGGGAGGTGTGGCAAAAAGAAAATATGCTTGGGAGAAAAACAAATACTGATTAAACTTTGTTTAAAATGTATATTTAACTAAGAACTCTATCACCTTTTTATTAACCTGAGGACAGATTGTTTGGAGGAGCCTGGCCCAAATTCTTATCTGTAGTTTGTTTGCTCTGCCTTGAACATGTGTCCATGATTAACTGTCTCTCCCCTTACACCAGGCTGACTTGGATCAGATGAGAACACACTTCATCTCACAGAAAGGTTCTGCTTTAATCTATCCTAAGAGTTGGCCATTGAGCAGAAAGACAAGAAACAGAACACAGAGCATCCCACTCCAATTGTACTCCTGTCAGATATTCAATACTTGATCTACGCTTTGACCTTGCCAGATGGACCAACTGTATTGAGCTCTATGTTTTCTTATGTTTCTCATGACCTTGCCAATGACTCCCCCAAATGAGACTTTTGTAAACTCTCAAGAAAAAAAGAAAGCTAGACTATGACTGGGAGATTTTGTTCAGTAGTAGCAAAATGTCTAGACATGGCTAGATGTGTAGCACTAGGTTTGCTTGGTAAGCACTGCCACATTACACCACCACCAGGAATACACAAGCTAATGCAACGTGTGTGTATGTGTGTATTTTATTTATTTATTTATTTATTTATTTATTTATTTATTTATTTTTGGTGCTGGGATCGAATCCACGAGTGCCTAATCACTGAGCCCCATCGCCAGAGTCCTTTCTATTTCTTGAGACAGGGTCTTACTAAGTTGCCTAGGGCCTCCTAAGTTGCTGAGGCTGGCCTTGAATTTGCAATCTTACTGCTTAAGCTTTCTGAGTCCCTGGGATTACAGGTACATGTCATCAAGCCCAGCTAAGCTAATGCAATTTGAAAAAAAAAAAAAAAATTAAAAACCCTAAGTCTTGAGGAAGGGCACATAGGTACATGAAAGGACATCTTTTAGATCTTACACATCTGAAAGAAAAACATAAACAAAAACCTCCACTAATCAAAAGATTAGGCAAACCAAGGCAATATTAATTCCAGTTACAATTTTTCAAAATTCAATTTTATATTGATTAGGGGTTACATATAAGTGGTAAAGTTTTTAAGAAAAGCAAAGGAGGGGCTGGGGCTATATAGCTCAGTGGTAGAGCACTTGCCTAGCATGTGTGAGGCACTGGGTTTAATCCCCAGCACCATATAAAAATAAATAAATAAAAATAAAGGCATTGTGACCATTTACAATTTAAAAATAAAAAAGGAATGATTAACAAAAAAGTTGAGAAAATGTCTACTAGAAGCATCTAACTGAACTGTACCATAAAGAACAGAAAGGTTCTATTTCTGAAAATGGCATTTATTTTATTATTCTTTATAGTATGCATATTTGTTAGACATACTGTTGTAACACACATAAACAATGTTATATTGGTTGGGCATGGTGGCCCCTGCCTGTAATCCCAGTGACGGGGGAGGCTAAGGCAGGGGGATCATTAAGATCCAGGCCAGCCTCAGTAACTAGCAAGGGCCTCAGGAACTCAGTGAGATCCTGTCTCAAAATAAAAAATGAAAAGGGCTGGGGATATAGCTCAGTGGTAAAGTGCCCTGGGTTCAGTCCCCAGTACTAAAGAAAAAAAAAAAGAATGCTATAATGTTTTGTATACTGCTCTGAACATATTTTACCTACAGGATTTAAAAAATTAGGGAGAAAAAAAGAATGAAGAAGCTTTCTATGCTCTGATATAGAAAGACTTCAAAAGTTTTTTTGTTTTGTTTTTTTTTTTGGTACCAGAGATTGAACCCAGGGTGCTTAACAACTGAGTTACAACCCCAGTCCTTTTTTATATTTTTATTTACAGACAGGGTTTCCCCAAGTTGCTTAGGGCCTCGCTAAGTTGCTGAGGTTGACTTTGAACTCACGATCTTCATGCCTCAGCCTCCCAAGCCACTGAGATTACAGTTGCACACCACTACACCAACAAAAGATATGTTATTGAATGATTAAAAAAAAAAAGAGACAGAGAATGAAAGGACAAACCAGACCAGGAGAAAAATGTTCAAAATCACATCTGATAAAATACCTAAAATACACAAATAACTTTTTCTTTTTAAAGCAGTACTGGGGATTGAATTCAGGGCCTCACACATGCTGGGCAAGTGCTTTACCAATGAGCTACATTCCCAGACCCAAAAAATAACTGTTAAAACTAAACAAAGCAACCTGATTTTTAAAAAAAGCAACAGATCTGAATACTTCAACAAAGAAGATAAAGAGATGGCAAATAAATACATGAAAAGAGGCTCAACATTATATGTCATTAGAGAATTGTAAATTAAAACAAAATACCAGGCCAAAATCCAGAACACTGACGACATGAAATGCTTATGAGGTATGGAGTAACAGGAACTCTTATTCATTGCTGATGGGAATGCAAAATGGTAGGGCCACCTGGAAACAGTCTGGCAGTTTCTTACAAACCTCACCATATTCTTACTATATGGTCCAGCAATCATGTCCATGATAATTACCCAAATGAGTCAAAAACTTATGCTGACATAAAAACCTTTATATAATTGGCAAAACCTGGAAGCAACCAAGATGTCTTTCAATAGGTGAATGAATACATACACTGGTTCATCCACACAATGGAATACTGTTCAGTGCTAAAGAGAAATGAATTATCAAGCCAGGGGAGAAGTGGAGGAACCTTAAATGCATATTCAGGTAAAGGAAGCAAATCCGAAAAGGCTACCTACTGTATGAATGCAACTATTTGGCATTCTGAAAATGGCAAAACAACAGAGATATGACAATAAAGAGATCACTTGTGGCAAGGGCTTAAGGAAAGGGCAAGAGAGATAAATAGAGCACAGGGACTCAGGGGTAGTGAAACTATTTGGTATATTATATTAGTAGATACACGCCATTTTACATTTGCAAAAGCCCACGGGATGTATAACAGAGTGAACCCTAATGTAAAAAATGGACTTGAATTAAAGTATCAGTACAGGGGCTGGGGATATAGCTCAGTTGGTAGAGTGCCTCACAAGCACAAGGCCCTGGGTTCAATCCCCAGCAGCTCAAAAAAAAAAAAAGTATCAGTATAGATTTATCATTTCTAACAAGTATACCACAGTAACTCAAGGTGTTAATTTGAATAACATTAAAAATAAAACACATATAAACTGGGGGCAGGGATGCATGCCTATAATCTCAGCAACTTGGGAAGCTGAGGTAGGAGGACTGCAAGACCAAAGCCAGTCTCAGCAAATTATCAAGGCCCTAAGCAACTCAGTGAGAGATCCTGTCTCAAATAAAAAATAAAAAGGGCTGGGGATGCGGTTCAGTGATTAAGTGCCCCTGGGTTCAATTCCTGATGCCCAAAAAACACCACCACCACCACCAACAAAAAAAACTCACTATAAATAGAACAATCTGTTCACATGCTACACTACCTTATATCTGTGCCTGTATTGATACTTGTGTAAATATGTACACATCAACTCTGGAAAGCTACTCAAGAAAGTAATGGCAATGGTACCTGTGGGACAGAGGGGAAAAATTTAAATATGCATATTTACTGAGTTCTCTGGCACCGTGCTACTCTGGTTGGAAAAACAAAATACAATAATACTCTGCAATTGCACTGAAGAATGCTGCAAGAAGCAACTTTAGACACACTAATATTTTGATTAATTTTGATTGTTTGTGGGGATGCTGTCCAAAACATCATCTATGTGAAAATCTATAAGATTGGTTCAGACCTAATATATAGGACGAAGGAATTAGTATTCATAACCAATACAAGACATGTAACTCAATTTGCTATTTGGCTGCTGGCATTGATCACTCATTCTTATGTTTTCCTTGAGTCTAACTCACTAATAACTTTTCTGTCATTTTCTAGAGTCATATAAAATTCCACAAATGCAATGAAAAACAAGTAGGGAGTAAACAACTCACCTGGGATTTGTTCATTTTCTGCAGTTTTTGGGTAAAGGCTGAGAATTATGAAGGCAGAACTGGAATAGAATAAAAAGAAAGGTATTGTTGAAGATCTGACCTGCCTTAGCCCTCCTAAAGTAACTTATTTAGAAATCCCTACACACCACCTGGGAAAATACCCCTTCCTAGGGATAGTTTCTTTGCCTCTTCAGACAGATCAAAATGGATCACAAGGGCAACACCCACCTTCAGTCATACATTATGAGACCCAAAATGGCAAGACCAAGAAACCCACCATCAAGAGGCAAAACCATCAACAGAACCCTTATCAGACAAGGAATTTAAAGCAACTATGATTCATACTCTAAAGGCTTAAATGGAAAAGGTAGATGACGTGAATGAACAAATAGGGTATTTCAGCAGAGATGAAAACTGCAAGAAAAAAATCAAATGAAAATGCTAAGAAAGAAAAGCCACTGAATGGAGAGGAATCTTTTTTTTTTTTTTTTTTTTTTGGCAGTGCTGGGGAGTGAACCCAGGGCCTTGTGCTTGCAAGGCAAGCACTCTACCAACTGAGCTACATCCCCAGTCCGAGATGAAGGAATCTTCTGACAGGTTCATTAGCAGATTCAACAGAGTTAAGGAAATTTCCGTAAATTTGAAGTGAAGTGACATCACATAATAATGAATGTATCCAATCGCCAAGAAAATGTAATAATCTTAAATGTATCTGCATCTAAGAGCCAGGCGCAGTGGTGCATGTCTGCAATACTGGCAGCTCAGAAGGCTGAAGAAGGAGGATCCCAAGTTCAAAGCCAGCCTCAGCAACTTAACAAGGCACTAAGCAACTTAGCAAAACTCTGTCTCAAAATTTAAAAAAAAAAAAAGAAGGGCTGGGGATACTGCTCCTTGGTAAAGTGCCCCTGGGTTCAATCCTTGGCATAAAAAGAAATAAATAAAAATAAAAAATCTGACAAAAGGAACTTAAAACACAGGAAGCAAAAATGCATAGAACTGAACTTTAGAAATAGATAAATGCACAATTATAGTTAGGCACTTCAATATTTTTCTCTCAGTAACAGACCACATAGAAAGCCTGTAGGGTTACAGAAGAATTGAACCACACTATCCACCACCCTGGCCCACAATATCTACTTAAATAGTCATAAAACGTTCTATTACAGTCCCCAAGAAATAAAATTCTCAAATACCATGTCCCAGAAATGGAACAAACAATTCCTGGAAACCGAGGGGTGACCTTTAAATTAAGGAAGTTGGAAAGTCCCTCAAGGCCTAGATGTACCATCAGGAGGGAGAGACAGCTAACCACTCATCGCTAACATCTGCTTCTGCAGCGTGGCTTGCTTGCACTGGCTAGAAACAGTGACTGTACCGCCCACCCCCCTCACGCATCATTTTCCCTAGAAATGCTGACAACGTATGGACTAGCATGCAATTCCCCTCCACGCTGCTTTTAGGTGTATGGGTGGTCATCGCTGGCCAGCTATAATAAAGGCTTCTTTTGGCTTTACGTGAACAGCTTGGATGATCTCATTCTCGTTGGGTATAACAGTTCAACCCACAAACATATTTTTTTGGCCATAACACAGACTATAACAAATTTAAAAGAACTGAAATTTATAAGAGTATATTCTTTAACCAAATCAGAATTAAAACTATAAATCAGTAATAGAGATCTAGAAAAAAACAACTATTTAGAAATTAAGCAATATAATTATAAATTACCAATGGATGAAAAATGAAGCTACAGGGAAACTTAAATATTTGGAATTAAGGGTTGGGAGTATAGTTCAGTGGGAGAATGCTTTCTCGGCATGTATGAGGCCTTGGGTTTTGCCACGCCCACCACTATTTTCCTCAGTGCTTGACACAGTTCCACTGGGAATAATGAAGATTCTTGCACGGTCTAATCTTCTGGGAAATGTGAACGTGGCATGCTCTTTCTTGTTTTTGTGTTATTTCTTATTGGTATTGGTAAAGATTTCAGTAGATAATCAGACGTTAAGTGATTTGGAACATAAAAATAACACCGCTCAAGCCTTAATTGATTTCATATTAATATTACCTTAAACAAACAGAAACAATGTTGTGGGTCAGATCAAGAGTTATTGTCCACTGCTCTCAGTTAGCTTAATGCAGCCAGACTGCCTGTCTGCTTTAGCCTAAACCAGGATGTGGCCCCCTCTTAATGAAACTGTTTTCACAGTTCAGGGACCACAGTGGATTGTATATAAGATTGATGGGAAGCTGTATCTTGGGTGTCAATTAACTATTAACAAAAGGAAGTTCCATTTTATATACTATAGACAGGTCAAAAGGTATTTATGCTACATATCAGTGACCCAGAGATGTCTAAAGTACAACTGTTATCCTTGACATAACTTTAAATCATGACGTGTCAAACCTATAAGGATAGCCTCGGCTCTTATGGTTTCTAGTAAGACGAACACCAGAACCAGTTAATGGTTTAGTGATGTTTTGTTTAAGTAGGACTTGATTGTTTTGATTATACTTATGTCCCTCACATTTCCTTAGAGTTTTATCACCTCCCCTTCTATGTAATCTCAAAAGAATGTACTCAAGTTGAATGTATAGATATATATAGATCGTGTGTGAAACGGTAGTTGGACTTAGAATTTAGCCATGTAACAGTAAAGTTAAAACTAAGCCTCAGATCTTCAAGTCTGTGTTGCTTTACTCTCATCGCCGACGCCATCCCCCCACCAACCTGTGCCACCACCCGTTAAGGCTGGACCTCGCTTGGCAGGGTTTGATCCCAAAGACTGGGGGAGGCGGGGTGGGAGGGAAGAAATTCAATGGTAATGAAAACACAACATATAAACATTTGAGAGATGTAGCTAAAACTGTATTTAGAGGGTCAGTGATAAACTGTTTATATCAGAAGGAAGTTTTTCAATAATGGTCTAAGCCAAGAGCGGTGGCGCACAACTGTAATCCCAGCACTTGGGAGGCTGAGGCAGGAGGATCTCAAGTTCAAAGCCAGCCTCAGCAATTTAGCGAGGCCCTAAGCAACTCAGTGAGACCCTGTCTCTAAATAAAAAATACAAATAGGGCTGGGGATGTGGCTCAGTGGTCGAGTGCGGCTGGGTTCAATCCCCAGTACCAAAAAAAAAAAAAATAATAATAATAATAATGATGATCTAAGGTTCCACTCTGCCAAACGAGGAAAAAAAAAATACAATAAACCAAAAGAGCATAAGGAAGGAAATAATAAAGGTAAGAGCAGAAAATAATAAGAAAACAACAGAGAAGTACAATGAAACCAAAAGCTGGTATTTGAAAAGATCAATACCGATAATCTCCAACTAAACTGACTGAGCCCAAAAAACCCACACAAATTACCAATATCTAGATTAATTCAGACACTGATAAAAATAATTAAATTAATAAAAAGTAGAAGGAGGTCCCAAATACACAAAATAAGTATAAATATCAACAAGTACAAAAAAAAAAAAAAGGGAAAATGGAGAAAAGGTAGGTGCTGGGGCACAAGCCTGTAATTCCAGAGGCTGGGGAGAGGAAGGCAGGAGGATGGCAAGTTCCAAGGCAGCCTTACCAATTTAGCCAGGCCTTAAGCAACTTAGTGAGATCCTGTCTCAAAATAAAAAATAAAGAGACGGGGATGTAG
>JAJEJO010050914.1:0-107820 GCA_020662805.1 Glaucomys volans | reverse complement strand
GCAATCAGGTAAGAGAGGATGGAATTATTTCCCTTTGAACATTCTCCTTCAGAAATAATCTTCTCATTACTTTCGGAGTTGATAGATATGCTATTTACTTGTAATTTGCATGTGATTCAAATTTCTTTAGACAAGATAGCTTATTTGAGTTTTCCAAATGTCCTTATGAGACAGAGATCCTAATTTCTGTCCCAAATCCCTCACAGTAGGAAACAGATTCCAAGATCATTGTTTAGGGGTCTAAGTCCCTAATCAGAATGACTAATTAATGTATAACATCATTAATTATTTTATCAGCAAAGAAACCAGCACTAAAAAATATTATTTCATCATCTATGAACTTGATAAAATGTTGATTATGTTAGGTTAAAAAATTCTCATATATTAATTCTAGAAAAATGAATGTTGCAAAAAGTTGGAAATGTGAATTTTTGCAATACATTTGAAAAAAAGACAATGTCTTTTAAATTAAAAAAAAAAAAACCCACCCAATCCTAGGAAAGAATTCCTAGAAATTCATTTTCCAGAAGTTAAACATCAGTATCCGCATGTGAGATTTGACACTATGCACAATGATATTATTTTTCATAGTAGTTTTAAAGGACACCAAGAAAAAACACAACAACAGAATAGGTATATTATGATATATCCACATATGAAATATCACGCATTCTTTTAAAAGAATGCAATAGTGCCATGCATTATGGTGAGTTTGAACTTTGGAATATCATGTGTGTTTTGAGTCATGACACTGACTTGTAGAGATTTACAAAAAATATTATTGAATGAGACTTGCAGAAGATTGAGTATAGTAGGATCCCATTTTCTGTAGAACCAACAATAACAAATCTTATTGCTAATGCATATGGATATATGTATATCTGTGAATTCATATATATATATTCACTTTTCTGCTATTTGTATAGCTACACTTATATATACAAATAGCAGAAAAGTTGCAAAGATTTATTCTATGGTGATAAATGGGTAACTTGGTGGTATGTAAGTGGAACATCCTATCTGTGATAAAGGAGAAGAGCAGGAGAGTAGAATCAACTTGAAAAGAAAAAAAAATTAGCTGTAATAACAAGAATGTATGTGATCACACTTCTGCCTATACGTAAAATGCAAAATATGTGTATATGCTGTGATTGAATTTCAAATTATATAAATTATAAAGAAACATAACACTTCATGTCATGTTTTCTCATTCCAAAAATTCAATTAATTTAATTTCTACTAACATAAAATAGTAGAAAAATGTCCAATTAAAATGTATACTTTAAAATATGATGGTCATATTAATAATCAAGAGAAGTGATTCTAGTGTATTTCTTATTTTCTCTACTTGTAGAATCTCACAAAATAGCATTCCCCTTTTGGTGAAAGAAAGTTTCCTTTCAAAAATACTATTTTGCTGCTATTAATATTAATGTTATGAATCATGTAATACATGTAGATTCTTCATTTGAAAATTCTACTTCATATATTTTCTATTCTTTTAATGGCTTTCTAAAAACTTTGAAGCAAGATTGAGGAAAGTTATTTCATGCACAACTCAATAGTTTTAATTGCAACATTTATCATGCAAAAGCTGCAGCTGCCAAAAATGTGTTGCAAAACAAACGTGAGGCTTCCCCATAGGGATTTCATTATCCAGCATCAAGGAATTGCTGTGACCTAGTGGTCACTGTCATGGAGAGCCTTCCCTAAGCAACAAAATAAGTTTGAGAAGGAAATGTAGACAAATTTAATAGTTAGAAATCATATTTTGTTATGCTGCATGTTTTATACCATCACTTTATAATGAATTGCCATATTATAAATATTAATATGCTACGTCTCCATAGCCTCCAAGGGACTGTTAATAGAAAAAGTAACAAACCCTCCAAATATCAACATCATATTATTAGTACTGAAGATGATTTTCTAAGACTTTATTGCTCATTGTAATTTATGATTACATAAATGAATCGTGCTACGATTACTCTTAGAATGTTTTTCTACCTTTTAAGTTCATAAGCTAACAACAAATAAAAAAATAAAAATGTAGTTTCTTCTAATCAAATGCCTGAAAGAAGAATAGTGTTCCATAAAATTTGCCTATAATAGGAAAAACAGAAGAGGTTTTCATGACTATGCTACAATAATTGTAAGATGGGTTGTGAGTAAACAATTATTACTAATAGTAATGCAAAGTTTGGTATAATGTTAATAAGTTTTAGAGGAGGGAAACTAATTGAACTTGTAAAGCAAAGCAATTCATGGTAAAGTATATGAAGATACATAACAAAGTATAAAGAAATATTCCTACTAATTTCAATATCTACATATACTTTTGCATGGAAAGAAATATGTTGAAAAATTATACGAATTCACTTTACCTTTACTTTATCTTTAATCTGAGAACTAAACTGAAGTTTTATAAATATAAAAATTGAAGTTATAAGCTACTTGAATACTGATCAAAAAGAGAAATACATGATCAACTATCTACTTAAATACTAGTTATAAGATTGGACTTTGTCATATTTACCTAACTTTTTCTATGTAAAGAGCTAATAAGTGTTTGTGCAAGTGTGTGCATGCATGTGTGTCTGTATGTGCATATTTTGTGGGGGGGGGTTGAGGAGTTGTTGAGGAAGAGAAGCAAAGAACATCAGCTAATAAAAAAAATATGTCCCCAATATATACTACATGCAAAATAAGCCAGCAGACACAGAGAAATGCATTTTCTTGTGCAATCTCTTTGCTTTCATGGTGGAGTGAGACCCAGGATTAGGCCGATGGGTTCAGGAAGTCACAAAAGAAACATGGTACATCTTTCAGGAATATGAGGGGACTTTTTGATGCATTGATGGCGACCAACAGTAAAATACCCAGTGGTAACTCCATTTCCATTTGCTGATTATATAGTATAGCAAATTGAGAAGCACTTTGTGAACTAACTCAGCTTGAGAAAATCTAAGACAATGTTTTCAGGAAGTTCCAGGGGGGAAATGTGACCAGTTTCAGTATTTTACTTGTTTTCCTTGCCTTTGGCACTGTTACATACTGGAGTTTAGTAAACCTTTTCTCAAGCATGTCTTAAGAACTCTACAGAATAAAGATGTAAAGCAAAAATTTAATCTTCTTTTTATGAAATTATTGAGACTCTGCACTATTCCCACATCTCCCTTTTCCAATGTTTTTTGTAAAACTGTTTAGTAAATTTTGTGTAGTTATAAAACTATTAATAATATTGCAGCTGAAATACTTTTCTGTAGTCCACAGATGTGGTTAATTGATTTAACTTGTAACTTAAACCATTTAATATTATATATATATGTTGGTGTCATAGAGTGGAAAGAAATTCTTAGAAATACTTGTGTGTGTGTGTGTGTGTGTGTGTGTGTGTTGGTTATTCAAAAGGGAATCATTCCCAATCTTGTTGAGAGCCACTTCAAAATACACTCTAGATTTCTGAAAAACTTTTCCACTCCTTTCACATATTAGATTCAGATTTATATTTCCTTTATAAATAAAGATGTTACATTATTTCTTCCTAATAAGGAAATGCTTTCTGCAGCCTGATATGATTATGATCTGTATTATTATTATTATTTTGTTAAATATTCATGATATAATATATAGTATCATGTTTATTAAATAAGTATTAAAATTATTTAATGGCAATGCATATTTGGTGACAAAATATGATAATAAATTGCTTTGGATGGAATTCAGATTATTCTAAGAAAATACAAAATGATTGAACAGAATTGGAATCAATAACAAATCTACATAGAATTCAGGGAATATGCACTTGAGCTGGCCAGCCTACACTTTCTGGGGCAAGAAACAACACAGAAATATCACACTTTCTTCTTTTAAACCTGTGTCTTAAGCTGGAGCTGAACTTAGGCAGGGTAAGAGTACCCTATACCTTTAGGGCAGAAAGCAGTGTGTGACCTGCAACCCAAGTTTGACCTCATATCCTACAGAATTGAAGGAGTACATAGATTGATGACTACTACCGTTTTCCTAGTCTATAATTAATACCAAAGTTTGAAATTTTGTCTTTGCCAATTACTAAAATTAAATTTAGATGACCACTTCTGTTGTCTATTTTTTTTCTACTTTAGCCGTGATAGAGAACCTGGTATTCTTCTGCTAAATAACTGTGAAACTAGGCACACAAAACAAGTGTTTTCAGGCACTACACAGATGACTGCACAAGACTATGGTCCTTCAAAAAAAGGCACTCATTTCCACAAGTGCACCAGCTTTCTTCAGGGGTTACTTTTGAACCATAGTAAAGGAAAGTTGAGGCTAAGCAAGACCTGCTGGGTTTCTGGTATGCCTCAAAATCATATGTCAGAGTACAGGCCACGTGTGATGGCTGGAATTTGTAAAGGGCAGTCTGAAATGTTCATGGGGGTATCCTCAAAAAGCTTGATTGAGATGAAGCTGCACACATGCAGGTAAGACTTCACTGGGTCACATCTTTTCTGGTAGATGCCAGACTAATTTAAGTAGAGAAAGTTCACTATGCTCTTCTAAATGTTCATTTTAGACCCTGTAAAATCCACTTCTTAGGATTTAAGAACAGATTCCAAGCGCAGAATTCTAGGTTCAAGGATAAAATAGAACAAGGAAAAACAATTCTATCTTGAATGGCAGATAATTAACTGCCTGCCAGAGCACAGCTCAATACCATTTGCAGCAGCAATTTACAAACTTTTTATGTAAAAGGCCAAATCATAAATATTTTAGACCTGGGGCCCCTAAGGTTATATCACAGCTAGTCAACTCTGTCATCGTATATCTAAAGTACTTGTGTTATTCAGCTTTTTGTCATTGAAACACAATACCTGACATGAACATTTTGGACAAGGAAATTGGGTTCATGGTTTCAGAGGTCTCAGTCAGGATCAGCTGACTCTCTTGCTCTAGACCAGAGATGAGGCAGAACATCATGGTAGAAGGGCATGGTAGAGGAAAATATGGCAGCTGGCAAGCACAGAGACAGAACAAGGAGCCAGGGACAAGATATAATCTCTGAGGGCTCACTCTCAGTTACCTACTTCATCCATCCACACCCCACCTACCTATAGTTAAAACTCAGTAATTCACTAAAATTGTTAATCCATCAAATGGATCAATTTACCAATGAGGTTACAGTTCCCATTATCTCTAAACATTTCTGCATTAGGGATCATGCTTTTAAAACATGAGATGTTTGTGAAACATTTTAAATTCAAATCAAAACAGTAGTCATTGACAGCAGGTAAACAATTAAACATGGCTGTGTTCTAAGTGACAAAATATTATTTTCAAAGGGACAGATTTGATCAATAACCATAATTTGCTGACCCATACTCTAAAGGAAGACAACACAATTTTTACTATCAAAAACAAATCTACAATAGCCATTGTAAACAAACATTGTTCTTTAGCACATGTACTTTCACATTTAATCCTTTTTGTGGGCCAAGCTGCAGAACTCAGGAAGTGGTATGTATCGGGTAGTTGATAGTGTATCATTAATGAGTATTCTCACATAGAGAATTGAAATTATTTTGATAAATATGCTAATTAGGGTATACATGTTTATAGTTGAACTATCAACTGTCAATGATGAATTTACATTGAAAATTGAATTTCCTAACCATCACTTTGCATCCTGAAACTATTTTCACAGAACCATTTTAATTCTTTCATGATTATTTTTCCCAAATAGTAATTTGCATGCATCTCCACTCTCTGACTATGTACCATTTCTTGGGTTATCAAAATTAGTCATTCCCTATTTTACTTTCCTCTTGTATATGATATTTGGGCCCTCCTACACAAACCATCTGTCTTTTCCTATTCTTCTCATAGCACTACGATACCATTTTTATTCTTCAATCAATAAAAAGTTAATATTTCATAGTTAATCGAATATTAATTACCGTTCCAAGGTTTATGTTCTAGTCATATTTTCATTCATATACATTTTTATTACTTTAAGAGCTACTTCTTTTCCTCTTACTGAATTTTCTTATAAGGATATTTATATAATATTAAAAACATGTTTGATGTGATATTTTGCAAGCTGGCTGTGTTTTGTACATCCAGAGTGTGAGCAATGGATTAGTATGTTATTTCACTTATCAGCCTGCATCTCCTAGAGATTTTATTCTCTTGACTGGTCTATTTGATAGATCACATCCTTGATTTTCCTTAGGTTCTCTTCTGGATTTCTCTTAATTTATTTCCTTAATGAGTCCATTTGTGGAGTTTCATTTAATTATTTTTCTATCTTTAATTCCCTAGTTTATTACAGATGAGTATCCAATAAGTTTAAAATAAAGGGTAACCCAAAAAACATTTGGGGGAGATGTATTATTTCATCAGTTTAAAGACCAATTGTTTTTTAACATTTTTGAAACTCAGATGCTGTTTTACCTTAAATAAATTAAGGTACCTTAAATGGTACCTTAAGTAGCTCTCAGGTACACAGAAGAAGGTTGTTCAATCCTACTGCATATATTGCACGTACTCTAAAAGCCACCTACTGATATTTTCTTATAAAATAACAAGTTACCAGCATCAAAATTTACCTAATAAGTGGTAGATGCTTTGCCACATCACAATTACCTTCATGTCAGAGAAAACACAATTATATAGAAAACAAAAGACATCGATTATTTGGAAGCAAAGAAATTTTAGGGTTGGCCAGATTATTCTACAGAAACAAATGTCTCCAAATTACTACAGGCTATTTCAATAAATTGTTGGTTTGTGAATCTTAAATAGTCACTTAGATTCTTCTGGAACTCAGTAATTCTGGATGTTCTTTTCTTGTGTTTCTGTCTTATCTAAGTTTACCTCCACACTCACTGAAGAAATCAAGAAGAGAGATAACAAGGAATCTCACAGTTTTTAGAGCATTAGCATGTGTGTGAGATTATCACATGGGCTCAGTCAGTTCAGTGTACTATGTGAGGCCTTTAGTGTGGGAAGATGGTAGTGAATCTGCTATTGGCAAACATTAATAAGGCCAATGTTGGTCACTCTCCAATTTTCAAATGTTTGATTAATGCTAAACAGATTGCTACAACCCTCCTCAAAATAGAAGAACACTAAATCCTATTCTATTTCAGCATCAGAATTGAAAACCAAGAGATGTGATACACAGTAATTTTTATGTATTGTTTAGATACAAGTTATTCTTGATCTGAGGGTCTTTGGAATAAAAATTCAGCTAAAATGAAAGATGATCCATTCCCCACATTACATATTCCAAACTTCACTTACCTATTTTGCAAGAAGCCACATGAGGACAAGACAGTCACTGGTTTGCAGAATTCTAAAATCACATGTCCACCAATGTTCCTATTCTGTGGAGAAAATATTTCTAGTTTGAGCCCAGATTGTTCTCTGTGAGTAGCTTCCTTGTTTATCTCTGGGGTTTCTGCCCTTCCCCATCCCCACAGAGTAGGTTTGATTCTTTTCTATTTTCTTGACCCATGTGAACTACACGCTGGGGAATATGGCCCTCCTGGGGATTAACAAACTTTCCTAGTCTACTGCCTGCTAGAAAATGCTGTAGGGTACTATTATTATTTTCTATTTCTCATAGTTACCCACGTGGTCTAGCTTCATTATTTCTTTGGTAACTGCAGAAAGAGTCTGAGATCTGCTATATTTCTTTGCTTGCTTTCTGCCATGTCTTTTGCTCTTTGATTCAACAGAGGCAACTTTGAAATTATTGTGGTTTTAGTGAAGTTTATTCTCTTAGTTCTTTGTCATGAATCACTGTATCATATTTAAAGGATTTACTGGGCACACCACCTTTAATCTTCTCTGCATCATAGGGAAATTTGTTCTGTTGAAAGATCTCATTGCATGTTTCCTTCTCATGTGCTTTCTCAAATTTATTGTCTCTTATTCAGAATAGAGAAAAAACTGCCTTTTTCAATTCTGCATGCCCATGAACTTCTGGAACCTGCCTGTTATTTTTCCCCTTTTATCTGCATGCAAGGCAGGCATTTCTTTACCAAGCTTAATTCACTTTGGTACTAATTTTTTAAAAAATGGATAAGAAAAAGTGAACATTAGTATTTCTTTTAAAATGTGATCCATTTCCTATTATAGCATAGGCAGTCATTTTGATGGGTGTTTTGACAGTGCATAATATGACTGTCCTCTTTCCAGCCCATCGTTTTGGTTCCTTCACCTCTCAATCCCCAGCCCTATGGTTTAGGTTTTCTATGCACTTGCCTTAATTTTGTACTAATTTTTGCATTGGTCAAGATAACTTTAATAACAGAATTTTAGATCTTTAATGTTATTTGAGTCAGCTTTTTCACTGATGTGAATAGAGGACTTGACAAGAACAATTTTATGAAGGAAAAGTTTATTTGGGGGCTCACAGTTTCAGAGGTCTTAGTCCATAGATAACGGGCTCCATCCCTCTGGGCTCAAGCTGCAGTAGAACATCATAGTAGAAGAGTATGGCAGAGGAAAGCAGGTCAGAACATGGCATAAGGAGGCAGAAAGAGAAAGTATCCATTTGGCAGGGATAAAATATATACCACAAGGTATGACTTCAATGACCCACCTCCTCTAGCCACATGCTACCTGCCTTCAGTTACCACCCAGTTAATCCCTATCGGGATAAATGCACCGAATGGTTAAATTTCTTGTAATCTGATCATTTCACTTCTAACCTTCTTGCATTGTCACATATATGAACTTTTGGGGGATACCTCACATCTAAACCATAACAAATGCAATAAAAATTATTTTTCACTTTCATAAATGGTTCTGTATGCCTTCTCATTTTTCAGATAACTATTATGCAATGAATCAGTGACTCAGCTGCTTCAAACCTGTGTCTCCAAATAGCTATATTCACTGTTGATATGGCAGGGAGGAGAAAAACTGGAAAGTCAAGTGTATACTTTTCACTATTTCAGTGAAGAAATTACACATTTCATTTCTGTTTCCATTGCATTGTTTAATCTAAGGTTGTAGCTGTGACCTCCTCCAAGCGGATGAGAATCCCTATCTTCCCCAAACTCAGAACTGGAAGAAAAACTGGACTGGTGGATGATGCTTGTAACAACTACTTTGTCAACAGTATGTTCTTTATTCAAAATATAAGAATCTATATAAAACGATTTTTCAACAGATTCAAAATAAACATTCTAAGTCATAATAAAGCATGCATCATAGTTTTCTTAGCAGTTTTCTTTCTCTCTTAGTGACCCATAAAAGTGTTGAAACAATGGTATCAAAGATTTAATGAAATGCAGTATAGGTAATAGAGAAAAATATCTATATTGGACTTCATCTGAAATTTATAGCTGTAAAAAGTGTTATAAAAAAGCAGCTCAAAGAGCAGAAATGTTTTTTTTGGCACATATATTTTTGTACATTTCACTTTATATTTTCACAAACTGTATTTACTAAGTGTTCTTTGCCAATAATTATTCAAAGTAATTGCAGATACAAATTAATTCATGGATTATAGTTTGATATAATTATATATTATTTAGATAATATAATCAATTAAAAACAAAAATAATATTATCTAATACAAAAAAGAATTTTCATGAAAATTTTTCACCATTTAGTGAGGAAATTTTGACCAACCAACTATTTAGGATAAAGTAGAAATAAGAGTTTTGCAATTGCAAAATAAAAAATTTAAAAATAGAATGCTCATCTAATTATTTTAGAATTTGCTGATTATGGTGTGTGAATCACAAATGAAAAGACTCTGGTATTGCATAGTTTCTTGAAGTAGCTATTAGAATATAAAAAACAAAATAATCAATACCAAAATAATCAATAATCAATAAACAAATGATAACATTAATTATCATTAACAAAATAATCAATAAACAAATGATAACATTAATTGTCATTAATGTTAATGATAATAACTTAAAAAGCCATCTACAATTGACTTGTAAGAAGAATGAATTTGGATTATTACAAATATTTTAGGCCTGTTAATAGAAAAGTTATGCCCACCAGTATATCATAAGCCAAATTTCTGAAAATCTTGGGTGAATATGAGTCTGATTTATCTTAGTGCTTTTTATGACAATTTGTACATCAGAAACCCTTAGAAAGTTTCCACAGGAGTCAAAATCATGAATTCCAACTCAGAGCAATAAAATTAAAATCTCTGGAGCTTGCATCATCAGTTGAATTACTTTCAAAGCTCTATGTAATTCTAATATGTGGATAGTGTTTAAGTCACCTAATGTTATAGAAATAACACAAAGTGCTACCATTAACAAAAAGAAAAAGGAAAAAAGAAGAAGAAGAAAACTAAGCTTTAGTTTTCTCCTCTTTTAAATAAGTGATGATAACTTCTAGCCATAGAAATTATCCTGGATTTTGGTCAGACTGGCTTTACTTCCCATGCTTTTATTTCTAATGCAGAGAAGAAATATGGAACCATGTTTGCCAGAATCTACTTCTTGGTATGACACCTAAGAATGACAATAAGACAAATTCATATTCATATTCAAATATGGCTAGGGCCATGGGGATAAATTGCTTGATAACAGAGCGGTGGTTGTGGTTTGGTGTGTAGACAAACATGAGATTATTTTAAATAGAGTTTGTAACTGTTTATCTCCTATCTGCTTGGATGTTGGTGTCAGAGGTAGGTGTAGAAAAATGAGCATCAGAGCAGTTTCCTTTGAGAATCATGGGCTCCCTTGGGTCATGGTCATGGCTTTAGTCTAAACTACCTTGACTTTCTGGCTATAGTTATCTTGCCCTTTTTTGTGACTTTGATGACTTTTGTTTTCCCACCTTCTCATTTTCCTTATGTAAATCCTAATTGCAATGCTAAAGATTTTCATTCTGTTTTCCTCATGGAAACCAGACCAACATGTCATTATGAGGAAGTGCAAAAAGTGACATGTGCAATATTAACCACTAATGTTCATGTTCAAGTCATCCGCATTAGGTTCCAATCTATTTATTATAATATTTATTATGATGCATTATTATAAAAATTGAACTGTATAATCTCTAGTTTTTAAAAATTCAACCAGCTTTATAGGTCTTCTCAATATTCATCGACTCTTTAGAAAAGCTAACCTAATGGATTGCCTCACTAATTGTAATATTAAAACTCCCAATAAACACAAGTTTAATATTTAAAAATAAATTGAATTTAAAATTAAATTAAGCATATTCCCTGCAGCTTGGAAGAAATACAACTGTAATCCTAATAAGAGCTGATGAAGTTCGCTGTATCTTGTGTTGTTCTATTGATCATTGAAGCTAGTAATACTCAAATTTGATCAAAACTGCATCTCATTTTATTTCTGAATTAGCTCTATGGCCAATTGTAAAGCTCTACAAACACTATGGAACACAATTATATACATATATATACATTTGCATTCTGTACCCAGAAGCAGCAGTATATATAATTAGAATATAGATAACTTTCATGTACTTATATGTACTTATATTTTCTGCTTTTAACTTGCTTTTTTTTTATCAATGATCAAAAATATTTCATTACTTTTTGTTTTTAAAAGGATGGGACAAAGGAGAGAAAAACAAATTATTTGATTTCTTAAAATACTAGCTCTTGTGACTGTAGTACAAAGCATTGTGGTACTGCATTTATTATTAGCTAAAATATATGTATATATTTAACAATTAAAACTGTTTCAACTTAGTTTTGATTAAGGTCCCCCCCACCCCCGCCCAAAATAAGTCACATTTTGAAGTCTGTCATGCAGGACTTGCAAAAAAAAGCAGGATAGGTGGTTCATATTCCTTGTTATTTTTGAGAACGTCTTCACCCAAATGTTAGAATATAAATTTTTGGGAGTTAGAATTTGAGAAAAGTATTTCTCTGTTAAAAAAACAAAAACAAAAACTACCCTTGTAGTTTTCATTACTTTTTTTTTTACATGGGAAGCAAAGATGTATTAATTTTAGGTTAGGAGATCAAATTTTTCTAGCGGAAATGAAGAGTTCAGGTGTTCCTTGAAGTATTATGGATGCAGCATCCTGGGGTTTCCTCATTCTTAAGAAACTAAAAGAGCACCAGCCTGACTGTTTCACAAAGATAGAGCAAATCATTCATGTCCAAGTCTCTATGTGTTGACAGTTTTCAGCGGTGCAAATAGAATACACAAAACAATTATGTCCATGAATGAAAGAGAGTCAGCACTGGATGAACTGATGTGTCACTCAAGGACACCACGATGGACAGATTGATCTCATTAGTTATCCTGGCCTGTAAAAGCAGCTGTTAAGGACTAGACAGACATATATTCTTCTATATCAAGGAAGTTGCAAATGAGAAATGAAAACATTTGGGGGATTAAAATTGCTGAAGTTCTCACAGATGAATAATATAGGTTTTGGTTTTAGGACTGGTAGCAATGAAGTAAGAAATTTATTTCACCTTTCCCCACTACATACATATCTCGGTATCTCTGATCCCAACAAAGTTAGAAATGAGGATTGGCAAAATGGGGAAAATATTACAACAAGAAGCAGAGAATACAATCCCAAATTCTTGTTATCTACAGGCAGATAAGGAAATAAGAACTCTGAGACCCACAGGTGCCAGTCAGAAGACTCAAGACTACTGGGTCAGAGAAAAAGAATTTTAATACCTATGACTCAAAAAGTACCATAAACTCGTGTTTGTAGAAGTTCCTTCTGTCCCATTGGCTTATTTGGATGCTGAACATATAGTGAGTTTTTGTCACATAAGGTGAAGTAATCTGAGATAGGAGACCTCTATTGTCTGATGGGCTAAAAACAAAACTTCTCTAAACTTCTCCAAATAAAACTCTCTTTTTACTAGAGGGAAGCCCCGTCTTTATTATAGTGGGAAAAAAAATACCATGTTTTGTTTCCTATGCAAATATATTTGAAAAGATTGACCAGATTAAAGACAGTCAGTGTTCTCTATTTCCAAGATGTACAGAGCACATCATGGATAATTATTCTGTAATCATTGTCAATCTATGACAGACCTAAACAGTGAGATAGGAAAAAGACAACTTTTATTAAAAATTGCAATTTTGAAGACTAAAATTACTTGGCCATTTTATTGCAAAACCGAGTTTGTGTTTTAATTGCAATAACTTAAATGTATGTTTAATTATCTAGGAAATATTTTTTTAGCATGAAAGTAGGACAAGTCCTAAATATTAAAATTAAGGAACATTGGTAGATGAAAAAAAAAGTAGGAAAGAAAGAAAGGAAGAAAGAAAACAAGCATGCAGGCAGAAAGATTCTTTAGCACTGCATGCAATCAATCATGCTTGTGCATCATTAAATTGATTGTTGATAATGCAGCTTCATTAAGAGAGAGATCTGAAATAGAATTAAATTTCCAGAAAAAAACAAATGTCTGTTTTCACTCCTAAATCACACAACTGTGTATCTCAGATTTTATGAACAGAAAGGCAAGTTTTGACTTCTACATTGAGAGGTGTGAATCACAGTAGTAGACATTCCCAAATTCAAAGAAAGAGTTCTAAGAATGCTTGAAAACCACTAATAAGATAATTTTTTATTCTACATGTCTAGTCCTCTGAATTTACTTTTGTATCTTTCCAAATATCAATGGGAAATACTATCTTTGAAGTAATGAATTCATATTTTTCACCCATCCCAAGACTTGCCACTCTGGTCTTTGCTAGCACCAATGCCTGGAAGCCATACTTTGGTTCTTTCATTAGTAGAAAGATCACAGATGCTGCTCTGTTGACTCAGCTGTTTCAATACACATTTTCAAACAAAATATTTGCAGCACTGATGCCAAATTCCTTCTGACATTCACAATAATATTGAATTTGACTCAACCAAACAATTGCAATAATATCTGGAACAAAAGTTTCATCTGGTCTTTATCTGCTTAACACTCTCTTATAGTTTTACCACTCTCTCTTGGTATCCAGTTTGAAGAAGTATTTGAGTAAGTATTGGTTATTGAAGTTGTACAGCCATTAAATTCAAAAGGCATGTTAGTACTATTCAAAGCATCTTTTAGCTTAATGCTAAATTGTCCTTAAAATAGTTCCAGTTTAAGCCTGCAAAAATCTTTGCAATGTGTTCAGTCTCTGTAGAACATGTTTCTTGAAAGTTGAAACTAAATTACTATGAAAATATCTGCAATATTATTTAAATAAAACTTTGAAATCTTATGGAATGTGTGTAAGTAATTTCTGTATGTCATTGTTATACAATCTGGCACTTAAGCTGAAGTAAGATTTTTAAAAATGACAGACTCAGCTCAAAATAATTGTTTTAGGTAAGTGCACACAGAAACATATAGTTATAAAAAATTAAAGAGATATTAATGAAACCTATCTTCCCCTATTAACGCATTCAGGTTAGAATGAATTGCAGTCTGTCTTATGCAGTTATCTCTTCAATTGGTATTCTGAACGCCCTGTCTTTATATTTATGCTTCTTGCTACCTAGTAATATATTTCTTATTTAGTATATTTTTATAAAAGGAAGAGAAGCATGAACAAAAATGTAATGGAGGAGAAGCACAAAGGAGGAAATTCAAGTTAGTAATCTGGGAACAAATGAATATTTTAATATCTTCTATAGATCTAAGTATGTTCATCATACCATGGCATTAACCAATGCCATTGTGTTATGCTAATAGGAAAGAAGAAGTGTTCCTTCAGAAGAAATAAATCTATGGCATGTGTTGCCATATGCATATATATCCAAATTGAAGCTGAGCGTTGACACATGAATACACTTTGATTTTGGGGGGTAACAGGCTGTAACCATTGAATTAATTTAAAGCCTACAGAATATATTAGAGTGATAAGAAAGTAGAAAATACACAAAGACAAAGGATAGCATTAAGAGATAAATAATAGAACTTGATAATGGTTCCCTCTTTGAAATGGAGGGAATAAAGTTGAAAATACTTCAACTCAAACTGTACTCATGCTGATCTTTGTAGTATAATCTTGTATGTGTTACATAATTCTACTACACATTTTATTCCTCCTGTATAAAATCCTTCCTGTATAACACGACTTCCAAATATTTGTCTGGAAGAAACCAAATAAGCCAAATAAGCTGGGCATGGTGGAGGACACCTGGAATTCCAGCAGCCAGGGAGGCTGAGGCAGGAGGATCTTGAGTTCAAAGCCAGTTCAGCAAAAGCAAGGCACTAACAAACTCAGTGAGGCCCTGTCTCTAAATAAAATTAAAAAATAGGGCCGGCGATGTGGCTCAGTGGTCCACTGCCCCTGAGTTCAATCCCCAGTAACCCCTCCTCCCACCAAAAAAGCCAGACAATTGCTGGTTAGCATTTGATGTGATAATTGACAATTGTATTTTTCTTTATACATTCAATCTCTGTCTCATTTGGTCAGTTTAGACCTGTTGATTTATATGTCCTCAGAGTAATATACTACCAGGAGTAAAACCAAACTAAACAAAACAAAGATGTTTACACCTAAGTGCCTCAAGATGCATAGGGCAAAAATAATAGACTCCATCATGTATTATTTAGCTTAATAAATATTCTTTCATCACTTACTTGGCTCCATATTCTGTACCCATTATTAGAATACATCACAGGAGAAAAAAAAAACAAGATCATTTATCATACAAAATTTTTAATACAAATGAGAGGCAAAAATTTACCAGCAAATATTGAAAATAACTAAATAAAAATTTTAAAACAGAGAAAGGAGCAGGGTAAAGGAGATTTAGGGTCATCTAAGTGGAAGGAAACATACAGAATTAAATAGGGCAGGCAGGAGTAGGCCTAATAGGGAAGATGAGATTTTAGACAAGATTTTAAGAAAGTAATGGAGTTAGCCAAGAGAAAAGGTTGGGGGAGAGTGGTCCAATCAGAGGAAATAGCCAGAGACAACACACTCAAATGAGAATATTACTAGCATAATTTAGTTACAGAAAGGAAACCACAGAGCTGGAGATGGTAAAAACTAAATCATGAAGTCAGAGATAATGGGTAATTGAACCCACACAAAGTTAATATTGGAGAAGAAGTGAACTATTCCCTAACTCTGAGTCATCAAGAAAAAAAACCAGAGGAGCAGGCATGGAAACGGAAATCTACTGGAAGTCTATTTGCCCTAAACAATGTTATCAGTTGAGGGTGAAAATATGAATGGAAATATTGACTTACAGAATAAAGAGGAAAACTGTGAAATAGTGATTATTATTTTAAAATATTTTTGTGTTGTTGTCAGTGGACCTTTCTTCCCTTTTTTTGTATATATGCAGTGCTGAGAATTGAACTCAGTGCTTCACACATGCTAGGCAAGTGCTCTACCACAAAGCCACAACTGCAGCCCCAAAATAGTGATTCTTGATGGTGAAAGAATGTGTTAATTAGAAAGGCATAGCTTAAGAGCTGGGGAGCACTAAGAAACCACACATGTAGTAATGAGACCCAGTCCATGGGCTTGTGCATTCTCCCTTTTATATGGCTTTTATATGTAACATTATAAGAGTTATAAGAGGATTTCAGCAGGATTTTTGTCCAAATGTATACAGCTTATAAGGTGAAAAAAGAGTCTTAGGCTTAAGCAAGAGAGGGACTATAATGATTGATGATGGGATTTATATTGCATAAAGAACAAAAGAAGATATCCAGGGAAAAGTTGCAGTGATTTGGAAGAAATGCTGCCTATATATCACCTATATCTATTCTCTCTCTACCTTTGTGTATTTGTCAATCTCTATTTTTATCTGGTTATCATCTATATATCTAAACTCTGAATATGTCCAATAGTTTTTAGCACATTGCCAACTTTTCTCTTATTTGTTGTGGCAAGGAAATAAAAAGATCCACTTTAGGGCACCTGAAAGAAGCTCCATAGTATCTATGGAAGTCACTGTCACTGGAGGATCTTTAAGAAAATGAATTGACCATTGATATGGGACAGTGGGTTCTAATGAGATACAACTATATTGATGAAATACCAAACTTCAGTATTCAACATTCCATTTTTTATTTTTGTGATGTTATATAAATATTCATGAGTTAAAATGTAGTACAAGGGAAAGTTATGTTTTTGCTGATTAAAAGAATCAGCATCTGAAATAAAATTCCTGTTTAAATGTAGAAGAAGAAAAGAAAAATTCTTGCATGTTAATTTTCAAATAAAATTAATATCCATCACAAATACTATAAAGCATCTAGCAATAGTATGTATATCGTAGAGAGTAATAATGCTTATTACTATTATAGGGATAATGGATTAAAAGAGAATGTGGCATTAATAACTAAATCCAGTATCATAATATTATTTTTTAATGCTTAATAATTGAATTAAATTTTTTTGCAATTCTCATAAAAATTACATGGTAGTAAGGGCAGCTGTTTATTTTCTTAGTTCACCTGTTTAAAAGTTACCCTACAATGCACAAGCTTTCTTCCTGTCTAATCATATACAGCTGCTTAGTGAAAGTCAATTAGAAGAAATGGAATTTTCACTCTCTCCAAAGGAAGAAGATAAAGAAATTTGAAAATTTACACAACCATTTCTTCCCCAAAAGGAAAAATATTTATGATGAAACAAAATATCCTTCACAGTCATGCTGAGATAGCAAGGCTTCTGATTGGAAGACTAGAGCCAATATCTTCACATTGGTTGATATATCAGGACTCTAAACAAAAACAGAATGAAAAGGAAAGATGTTTAAAGAAAGGTCTATTTCAATGCATTGTCTATGGAGCTGTCATGTTGAAGATTTAGAAAAGAGTTCATGATGTAGTCTAGATCCCAAAGGCTAAAAACTTGGGTATATACTCTATGGCAGTCTGAAGACTAGATTTTTTTCTGTAGACCTTAAATATTTCATCTATAGTTGTCTTTTATCTACAAGGGATACATTCAAAGGTCTGAAGAGGCACATAATATGCATACTATGCTTTTTTCCTAAACACACATATCTATGACAAAATTAAATTTTTAAATTAGCCACAGAGAAATATTAACAGCAATAAAATAATTATAGCAAGATACTGTAGTAAAGTCATTTGAATGTGGTCTCTTTTTCTTACAGTATTGTATTTTGTACCGTCCTGACCCTTCTTATGTTGATGATGTGGGATGATGTTCATCTTGACATAAATGACATAGGCACTCTGACACAGAATTAGACCATTGTAGTAAGGATTCCGTGAACAGAAGCACTGAGATATATGACAGTCCATCTAATAACAAAGCTGGATATTACGTGACTCAGGCCAGTGGAATACAGAGTGTGACCACGCAGGAGAAAGGGGTGACATACTCTCTGGGCTGGACAGAATAGAATGGCACAGGATTACCTTACACTGCTAAGGGTGGCCCTCAATTTAGTAATATATTTATTGATCACCTGTCTATCTATCCTACCTAATAATGATTTTTAATTAAGTTCTTCTTTGTAGTTTTTAAATAATTCCAATTCTTTCTAACCCCTCAAACTTCTAAGCAGCTCAGGTACTGCTACCATTTTTTAGGATAATTTCAGTAGTCTTGGAGTTACTTTTCTTTCAGTCTAGTGCAATATCCCTATCAATGTTTTCGTAACACTAAAGCGGGAATGAAGCTTTAAAATTAAACCTGATCATGTTTTATAATTTTATAGAGTTAATGAAACCTCAACAATTATGAAACATGTTAGATCTCAGTGCATTCATGAGCTGTGTTCACCTTACCATCACTATGGCTTTGCTTTCTGTTACATTCTCACTGGTACTCAGACTTTTGCCTACCTATAATTATTATAGACTGGACCCTGAATAGATCAGGCTTTCCCTTTCTTTTCTAAGCTACTGCATATAGTATTTATTGTAACTGGACTAGGCATGTGTGACTCTCTTCAGGCCTCCTCTTACTTTACCTAGAAGGCTCTGGTTACTTAAGACCTAGAAGGTGAAGGAGGCTTAGGGATTTTGATTTAATAGTTTATACACTTTCTACCACTGTTCTCACCTAGTGTGACTTCTTATTTGCTCACAATGGAAAAATAATGTTTGATTTGCTAAAAAAAATTGATGGATTTAAGGAAGAAAAATATCCACTAATATCAATACATTAATCAGAAGTAGATATCTGTGGTGAGGATTTTTTTTTTAATTCGAAGGCATTTCCTCCTCATATTTTTAAACAGATATCTCTTATTATGTAAGAATAAGGGGTTCAAACCCCCCAATAAGAAAATCATTGGTCAAATATCCTAGAGCTATTTTGACATATGCTGTGCTGTAATATATGAAAATTGTTAACAAGAAAACATCAAAAATAAAGCATTCCTTGTGGATGGTGAAACATGATTTGAATGACAATCCTTTCAGTGCATTTGAATTTAATGAAAACATATTCATTAATTTTGATTGCTATTGCTTAAATTGTCTAACATCATTTTCCTGTAGCAGAATCAAATGGGTAATTTCAAACTAAAAATGGCATACCACACTGATCTGAGGCTAGAAATATTGCTCAATCAATTTCTTCCTGTGCTTTCAAAAGTCAGTGAACTACATCACTTAGTACTATGTTTTCTAAATCCGATAAAAAGGATGGATTTTCTTTCTTTTAATGTGTGAACCAAATGAGGGACTAAAGAGTTAGTTACAGATTTTTTTCAGTATTGATACACAGTTATGAATAAATGGGCAACACTTCCTAATGAGTCCACTGCCTACAGGCCTTTCAATCAAGCTGTTCCATCATACAAATACAATTGTCAAGGTTTCATGATCATCTCATATTATTTAGTAAGGGATATTGGAGTATTTTTTCTTTAAATTCCCATTGTCTAATTGCATGCACTGGTAATTTGCCTCTCTCCTCTTAACAATGTCCTCTTCTCCTTTTGCCTGGTATAGGAGGAGCAGCATTATCCCAGACCTCTGCCCTCTGGCCAATGGGAGGAACGGGAAGAACAGAGGTCCAGAGTCGGGCTGGAGTAAGGTTATTTTTCTGTTCTCTGTTTCACTACCACTTCCCTCTCTGGCTTCATCTGTTTCTTCCCTTCACTCTCACTCATACAAAATAGCCCTTCCCTCTGTGCTCCCAGATCCCGCTGAGGTTTAGCCTCTGCTACAGAGCAGCTTCAGGGCTCTCATTACACCACTTCTTTCAAGTGTCCTTCCAGTCCCAGGAGTGGGAAGCTTCCTGCTGTTTCTAATCTCTTGCTTACTTTCTCATACATTGTGCTCCTTTGGTCTTCAGTCACCCATGTAACCAATTCCTTGTGTTGAATTTTCTCTGATGGAGACACCTAGAGGGTTTTAAGTTTCCCTGCATACAAATAGATTCTTGTTTCCTTTTCAGGCATAAAGAAATAAAGACTCAAAAAACTCGAAGAGAATTCATTCTGTTCATGAGAGGAATTATTTTTGATCAGGCAGTATTCCCAACTCAACCTTCCAAGAAGAAAAGTTCCAAATTCACAGGATTAAAAAATATTCATGCTACATATTGCATATTACCCACCACCTCCAGTTATCTCACTTATAGAACACACAGAAAACTTGACTAGCAAATGTAACATTTATGGTAACATTGAGAATAAATATTTATGTTTTTAGGGTTTCATTCTTTTGAGATAAAAAGTGAATTATTTTTTATAATATTTATCAATATTAATGATATATAATGAGCTCTAGATTATGCTTTCCAACTTATGTTAATCACCTGTGTCAATTTCATTAAAATAATCACAGCATTGAAAATATGGGACATAATGGGCTAATGAATCTACAAAAAATCTCATTACTATGCTTCTGAGTGAAACCTACATCGTTTCCTCTAGAAGTGTTAAACATAATACTCTAAAATCAATTTCAACTAATAGAAGCCCAGTGTCTTTTATATACTTCATAAAGCACCATATTATGTACCCAGAATCCAAAGTATATAAGACACATTCTGTCCTCAAAGATGTAGTGGAGAAAATGCACATGAATACAAAACTAGAAAAGCAGTATAATGGTGGAATACAGACATGCACAAGTAACAGAGAAACATGTAAGACATGAAAAACATCCATAAGAGGTTTATGGAAAGCCTTATAAAATAGTTAAGTATAACCTTCAATACAATGGGGCAACCAATATCTATAATCTTAGTATTTTTGCTTGTGAATGACCTAGAGTATATTCCCCATTTATTGTATATACTTCATATTTTGCAGATGTAAAACCTATTCCTCTATCTTTTTACCTTAGTCACAACCAGAGACCTGGTCCAGACCCTCTTTAGCAAACTGTCTATTAGATAATTGGATGCACATCCCCATGCTTTCCTCTTCTGTTAACTGTCTTTTCTTATCAAAAAATTTATCCAGATACTCAATATTTTTGTATGTTCTTTCCATCTTTCTCTGACTCTCATTTCACTGATGAGCTCCCCCCAACTGCCCATTTCCTGGAAGCCTTTTCATGTGAGGCTGTCCTCACCCCCTCTGGCAGCCCTGTACCTCTGGGAATTGAGTTATGATAGATTTCTTTACCTCATTGTTGCATATAAATTCATTGTTCTGTCCTTTCTCTGTGATGATTTCTCACTATGTCTTTTTTTCTTTTATTTGTCTCCTCTAGAACATCCCTATTATTGTACAAATGTTCCCTAGTATTTTCTAACTTAGAAATGCTTCCTTCAACTTGATATTTCCTTAAATTTACCACTGCGCACCTCTGATCTACTTCACAACAAAATTAGTTGAAGAAATTATTCACAATAAGTGTCCCCATTTCTTACAGACTCTGTAGTTATTTTTCTTAAATATGACTAAATTCAAAACAATAGCTACCAATATTTTCTAGTATGTCAAATATCCTGTCAAAATTTATTTAGAGAAGGTGGATTATGAATTTTCCATTTCAAAATCTTAGTTGAATTTAAATTTGTCTTAAAATTTGGGGTTCTTCGTTCACTGCAGTTGTACAAAATTATAAGACATAGTCACTCTCACTCTTGTAACCAAAATAAGATATATAAGAACAAGAATGGATCCCAATTCAAATAAGTTATACTCCATGTATGTATACTATGTTAAAATTATCTGTACTGTCAGGTATATCTAAAAAGAGCACATATAAAAAAAATAAGAAACATAAGATAAAAAATCATGATTTTTTTAAACCCCTGAGTGAACCGTTTTAAAAAATTCTGAAGTAAACTGAATTCTAGAATGGGTTGGGATCATGATGGAAAATTAGACATTCATGGCAGAGCAGTAGGAAGAGAAGTAAAGCACCACACATCCACAGAGAAACAAAAAATATCACCACCAACAACAAAAAATCAACTAATTTTTCAGCAAATTTTAAATGTGTATTTATATTGGAGGAGCCCTTGCCAGCCATTTTATCTTTACTCATCCACTAAATCTTTCTCATTGTTATTCTCCTAGGCATGCATGCAATAGAGTAGGAAGTCACAAGAATAGAGTAGGAAAGGAGTGAGGTGTGAGGGACATAAGTGCTGCCTCATGTGCTGGTTAACCTTCTACTGAAGAAAGAGTGGCAAAATTGGAGAGATGAGAAATCGACTTGTTTGAGTGGCGGAGGTCAGCAGCATGTCTCACATACACCTCTAAATCAAGAATTCCCTTAATGTACAAAAATCCTGGAGCATGACTGGGAGCAATGGGAATTCCCAATGACACAGAAAGTTACCAGACAGAGTACAGAGCATGGACAGATATCCCATTATGCATAAGATGGGTGACTGGGCTATAAAGAGCACAGCACTCAAATTTTACTAAAGATGGAATCATATTCTACATGAAAGGAAAATCTTGATCCTGTCCGTAAGCTCCAAAGCCAGGGTTGAAATAAATCAATTACACAAAGCTGCAATAATGATTGGAATCATTTTTTTATTATTAACATATTCTCCCTCTTCACATGACCATTACAATAAAAAAGTTAGACACAAGGGGAAAGCACTTTTCTAGAAGTAAATATTACTTAGTTCAGTCTCTATTGTTCTTTGATACAAAACATTCAGAATGTATTAGAATCAACAAGATGTACAAAGATGCAAAAAATATTACCCATGTTCAAAAAAAAATAGGCTATAGTAGTAGACTCAAAAATTCTTCAAATTATGACATTATCATGGAAGAGTTTTAAAATAATATTAACATAAACACTAGAAGTACCAGTGTAAAAGAAACATAATGTTTATAAAGTTTTGAGGATTTATAGCAAAAATGTAGAAATTATATTCCTAAAAATTTCACACTTATTGTCTAATTTTGAAATTATATTCAAATATGGAATTCATAGAACAAGTTGATCAGAAATTAAGATTTATGTGAATACTCATAATAGTAGATTCAATTTTTGCAGGAGAATCAGTAAAAAATTTTAAGAGACCAATAAAAGTGTTGAAAATGAAATACAAATAGAAAAATGATGAGTAGAAGTATAAACAGAGAACCAAGTATCTATAGAAAATGTCAACCAATTTAACTGCATTTAACTAGACAATAAAAGAGAATTATATAAAATATTAAATATTAAATTGTGACTAAATTTTTCCTATTATTCATTATCAATATTATTTTTTTGGTACTAGGGATTGAACTCAGGGTTACTCAATCACTGAGCCACATCCCCAGCACTATTCTGCGAGAGGGTCTCACTGAGTTGCTTATTGCCTTGCTTTTGCTGAGGCTGGCTTTGAACTCTCCATCCTCCTATCTCAGCCTCCTGAGCCGCTGGGTGAATTTGTTCTAAAAATTAAAAAAAGACATCAATCTGAGGTTCAAACAGATTAAGACCACAAACAAAATAAATACAGAAAATAGCATATATGAGCACATCATTTCAAACTGTAAAAACTAAGATAAATAGAAAACCATAATTACAATAAAAGAAAAAAGTGTTTATCTTCCACATAGGAAATAAGAGTTTTGAGGCACACAGCTGGCATAGCCAGAGAAATGAATGTTGGAAGACATTGAGTGATTTATTTAAAAAATAAGAAATGCTAAGCTAGAATTTAAAATAAAGGTGAAATACAGATATTTCAAGAGAAAATGAACAGCAACATTATATACTCAAGTCTTCCTTTATTAAAATCATGCTAAATACAAATTGTCTACAGGCCCCCAATTAAAAAATACAGATTGTAGTATTTAATAAAGCCCTATGCTTCTAATAAGAAATACAATTTAAATAAAAACACAAAAGTAGGTTTAAAGGAAACGTGTAAAGTTAACATATGCCAAAATAATTATGTATTAAAAAAGTAAATTTTAAAGCAACAAATATTACCAGAAATTAAGTAGATTTTTTTAGAATGATGAAGGAGTTAATACATCAGAAGGACATAACAGTCCTGAAATTTAGTACATCTAATATTAAAAATGCAAAATAGATGAAGTGACAATAGAATGGCAAGGAAAATTGAGAAGTCCACATTTATAGTTAGAGATTTTAGTGCCTCTGTTTCAGTTATTTACAAAAAGAAAAAAAGAAAAGAAAAGCAGCCAAAGTCAGTAGAAAAAGGGATTTTAACATTATCAAGAACTAGACCTATTAACATTTATAGAACACTTTATTCAATAACATCAGAATACGTATTATTTTTCAAATGCACAAAGAACATTTCCCAAGATAGACCACACTAGGAGCAGTAAAACAAGTCTTAATAAAATGAAAAGTATTCAAGTCATACAAAGCATGTTATCTGACTATAATGTAATTAAATTGGAATTGAATAGCAGAAAGAAATCTTCAAAGTACACAAATATTTGGAAACTAAATAACACCTTTATAAATAATCCATGGATCAAAGGATAAATCAAAAGGGAATTTATAATGCACTCTGAGCTAAACGAAAACAAAAACACAGCATATCAAAATTTGTAGGACACCGCTAAAACTGCAAATAGGAAAGATTTTTTAAGTTCTTTTCTTAGCTTGCTGCAATAACAAGATACCATAAAGTTTGTAATATATAAATTAGATGTTTGTCAAAGATCTTGAGATTGGGAAGTCCAAGACTAAGAAGCCAGCAGATTCAGTGTCTGGTAAGGCCTGCTCTCTGTTTCTAAGATGGCACCTTGTTACTCTGTCTACCAGAAGAAAGAAGCTCTGTATCCTCAAACGGTGTATCTGTAGTAGTTGCTACTTCTTAATAGGTCCAATCAACATAATGACATCAGCATAATAGACTAGTATAATAACTTACAGAAGTGAGAGACAATCAAGACCTTGTGAACAAATGACAAGGAGCTAGATAGTTGATATCTCCCCAAAATAGGACACTGAATATGTGTTTCTGACCTTGCCAGTTGTGATCAAGACTTTTCAAGTGTCTTACAGACAGAGATGGAGATAAAAGCATTTATTGGATAAATAACTGCTACAAATCACATACCAGGGAATGTGTTATTTTGCTCAAGCAATGAAACCACATGTAGTACAGCAAATACTGGAGTCACCACTGAGAAAAGTTCATGATAATATACTGTCATTCTCCAAGATCCATCTGTCTTTTGCAGAAATAGGAGAGTTGAATGGTGATGTGATTAAACTCATCATTTCTGCACCTTTTGAATTTTTTAGGGTGGAATTAATCTCTTCAATCTCTCCAAAAATGGAGTGTTTTTTTTTTTAACTACATTTACAGATATAGAGAGTCTTGATGGCTTTTTTTTAGGCTTCACTATCATAGTAACCCTTCCTCTTTTGGTTAGAGAACCAATGTGAGAATCCTTCTAGTTGCTAAATATTGCTATTCTGATTTTGAATCCAGAAGTGGGAATATAAATACAAGATGGATTCATGTAACCACTGGACCCACTGTGTGTTTAAGCTAAAGACCATTGATCAGCTGACCTTTACTTTGAATGGAGGACCAAAGTGATCTTTTTGGGTCTCCTAGAATCAATGGAAATTTAGAGCTTGTATCCATTAGTCCCCAACAGTCTATTATTTCTTTTTGTACAATGCACAGTTAACCTGGTAAAATGCCATAGTTTCATTGGGAAAAAATTAGAAAAATGATTAGCAGTACACATATTTGATTGTATACTGGGGTCTTAACTTGGGAGACTAGGCCTTCCTTTTATTCAATGAGTTCTGGGCAGTGAACTAGCTCAAGAATAGGAATTGATTGATAGACTGTGAGTCCTTGTTTTTATAAATTTGATTTAAACTTCTTTTACTTGGCCATGTAAATGTTATGTTTATACAAATCAAGTAAGAATTTAGTAGTTTGCCTTTCCATTTCTTCTAGAAGTACCATAATGGAATGGCCAAAGTCATATGTCCCTGTGGATAAGAATATTCTTATTGGTTTGTCTACTCTGCTACTTATTATGGTAGCTCATCTTTTCTTCAGTGGTTGCTACCACTTTGCTCCTGTCATTCTAGTGTCCTATCATTCCCATTTCATTTAGATTTATCTTTTGAAGTGCTTTTCCCACTATAAGTTCTGACCTGTAGAGAAGAGGGATCACAGAACTTTTCAAGAATGTAGAGCTTCCCTCACAAATTTGTTTCTCAAGGTAATAGTGAAAGTTACATTTTCTGGACAGTTTCATTGTGGAAGAGTATGTTTTAAGTGTGCTTATACATGCTCTCAAACATTAAAAATTGCCTAAGTCTTAAAATCCTATCCTCTATGTTAATGAAGATTGGGAATTTTCAATTTGTTCACAGTAGAAACATTTTTATCTATATCTTAGCCAAGAAATTGAATAAATATTTAGTGCCCTTTCTCATCTCCTGAACTGTAACATTATATGTAGATTTCACTGCATGGTGAACCAATATCAATAATATTGGCCTGATCCAACTTTATGATGTTTTTTGCCTTTATCCCTCACACTTAAAATTCATTCTCATACACATTCATTAAATATCTCCTTTTATGAGTCAGCTAACTCACATACTTCTTTAGCAGTATAGCACACCTTGTTCTTGTACCTCATTTCAAGAGCCTGCTTGCTGGTCCTTTAACATAGTTTAAGGTCTATAAGAGGAGAGGGGAGAGGAGTGGTGGGACTGGGTCCATAGGAGAATCAGCATTACTTTGTATATCAACCCCTCGGAAGAAGCCAATACCATTTTCTAAGGTAATATGCCCCTCAGACAGAGGTTGATAGGCATATGTCACTGGGGGTTGAGAGCTGTTGTCACTAGCAGAGTGGGGACATGTGTGAGAAACATCTTCCACGGGGAATGGGAAGACCTAGCCCATTGGCAAAGAAAACTTACCAAAAGTCTGTATACTGAGCTTCATCAGAGTCTGCCCATATTTGTCCTCTTTCCAACTTATAGGATCACTTTGTTTCCTAATAAATGCTCTCTCCTTAACAGTAAATCCCCTGCAAGGTAAAGTGTCTTCAACCTGTGCTAAAATTTAATCAATCACAGGTGATTTTCTATAGTTGGTTTTCAATAATTTCAGCCATGTGACTACAGGAGATAAAACTCTCATTCAAGATTTATCTAGAAGCTCTTAAGTCATTTTTACAGTGCTGGCCCTGAGAATTTGAATTCTTAAGATCCCCCTTTCCTTTTACCACTTTGTCTAGAAACATTAGGATTAATCAAGCAAACTCATATTATTCCTTAGGTTTAAAAAATATATTTGGAAAGTATGTCACTTGGTCCATTCCTTTTTTGTAAGTTGTTGATTAGGAGTACCCAATATAGACATTTTCTTTATCTTTTAACAGGCCATGCTATGCACTCACAATGTCTCCTTCCTACTTAAAATAGATTCAAATGTAATGAGATTAGAGAACCAATTCCAGAAACTACACAAAGAATTTAGAAAACTTATTCTTAAAATTGCTTCTCTAGAGGCATTGCAAGGAACAAAATCTGTTTCAGGGTTCTTTAGAAAAACATGATCAATAGACCACATATAGATATAGAGAAAGAGATTCATTATTAGAGATTTGCTCAGATGACTTTGAAGACTGAGAAACTCTGCCATCTGCAATCTGTAAGCTGGAGGCCCAAGAAAGCTGGTGGTGCAGTTCAGTTGAAGCAAGAATACAGAGGTTCTAGGGCAGAAGAAAATGGAAGTACTAGCTCAAACAACAGTCTGAGTGAATTTTCCCCTGCTCTGTCTTATTTGCTATATTTGGGCCCTCAAGAGATTGTATGATGCCCATCAACTTGGCAAGGGTGATCATCTCCACTTAGTCTCTGAAATACAAGTCTTTTCTGTAAACAATCCTCAACATAATGTTTTACCAGGGGCCTGCACATTCTTCAGCTCAGTCAAGTGAACACAAAATTGCCATAACTCTATAAAGAAAAGATAAATGTCCTCTTTGCTTCTGCTGGGATATCCATCTTCTCATAGCATTGATCACTCGCCTTCATATTTTTGAGCCATAGTATTTGGACCATTGCACCATTGGCTTCCTTGGTTCTCAGGTCTTTATTTTGTACTTTAACAATAGCACTGGCTTTCTTGTGCCTTTTCAGCTTGCTGATGGCATATGTTGGGACTTCTAATCCTCCACTATTTGTGAGCCAATCTCTCCTAATAAATCTATTTACTGATGCACATTCTATTAGTACTGTTTGTCTGGGCTACCCTACTAGGCACAGTATCTGCCCAAATTCTCTCAATGGTCTATTAAATGAAACAAGTACACAAATGGTGTATAGCTGTTTTTTCTCTGATTGTACACAAACTAGAGTCACACCATTTGTGTAATCATACCTTTGCATAGGGTAATGATGTTTGTCTTATTCTGTTATTATTCTTACCTCCCCACCCCAATCCCACCCCTCTTTTCTCTCTATGCAATCCATCCTTCCTCCATTCTTGCCTCCCTCCCACCCCGCATTATGTATTGTCATCCACTTATCAGAGAGATCATTTGGCCTTTGGTTTTCTTGGGATTGGCTAAACTCACTTAGCATGATATTCTCCAACTTCATCCATTTACCTGCAAATGCCATAATTTCATTCTTCTTTATGGCTGAGTAATATTCCATTGTGTATATATACTACAGTTTCTTTATCCATTCATCTATTGAAGGGCATCTAGGTTGGTTTCACAATCTAGCTATTGTGAATTGAGCAGCTATGAACATTGATGTGGCTGCATCATTGTAGTATGCTGATTTTAAGTCCTTTGGGTATAGGCCAAGGAGTGGGATATCTGGGTCAAATGATAGATCCATTCCAAGTTTTCTGAGGAATCTCCACACTGCTTTCCAGAGTAGCTGCACCAATTTGCCCCCCCACCAGCAAGGTATGAGTGTATCTTTTTCCCCCACATCCTTGCCAATACCTGTTGTTGCTTGTATTCTTGATGATAGACATTCTAACTAGGGTAAAATGAAATCTTAAGGTGGTTTTGCTTTGCATTTCTCTTATTACTAGGGATGTTGAACATTTTTTCATATATCTGTTGATTGCTGTAGATCTTCTATAAAATGTTTGCTCATTTCTTTAGCCCATTTATTGATTGGGTTATTTGTACAACCAGAGAAACAACAGCTATACTCCATTTGTGTACAATGAATCAAAATAAATAAATTTTTAAAATAAATAAATAAATGAAAAAGAGAAAATACAGAAATAGAAAGTACATATATAAATTTCAAGAATTAAATATGTATGTTAAGTAGAAAAAATTCATTTTTTAATTTAGATTATATTTATAAATAACTACATTATGAGATTTCTAAAAACAAATATCAAATATATCTGCTGTAAGCATAAATCTTGGGCAATGATTATTTTAAAGGTTGTCTTCTGTACTATCAGTTGATTTCAAAAATTGAAAAAAGGGAGGTTAAAAGAAAGAAACAAGTAAAAATTTGTATAGAAAAATGTATAATTATAAGTGCAATTATAATAGTCTGGAAAGCTCCAGTGGGGACAAATTGGAGGACAAGTAAGTAGAGACCAATTTAGTATTATAATAATTTTTATCAGAATGTGATTGTCCTTCACCAAGAGTATTCCTCAGGAATCTAGGGATGCTCCTAATGCATTCCTTCCTGTTGTTCAAGAGCCCAGGTTTCTAAATACTGCACAAATATGAAATATAAAATATATAAATATGTAAATTTGAAAACATTGTTTTGCTCTGTCGACTCGATCTCCTACTTCATGCTCTTCTTTCACCTCTGTGTGCTCACCTCTACCCTCATGCATGTGAATAAGTAAGCATGTGTAGCCAAGTTCTACATGGTATCTGTCAGTTTCAATATAAATAACCACATAAGTTTTCAATTGCCTACCTGAACAAATTAGGTAAAAGCTTTTCCTTCTCCATTTAAATTCAGTGAAACACAGAGACAGTGGTTGCTTTATTTTCTGTAAGCTAGTAAGTTTGCTTTGTAATTTCAAGTCACTTGCCCAGAAATGTAATAATAATAGGAAGTAGTCCATCTTTGTTGAAATGAGGATTAAAGAACAGTATGTTAATGAAATCTCACCTGTGGTTCCATAGCTAGAAATTCCAGTTTCCTCTGAACACCCCTGCCCCAGAAGGTAAGTAAATAAGTCATTGAGCTTTCAGTATTCAGTATAAGACAGAATAGAAAATAGAGACAATACTGATATTACTCTCATTGCCAACCCTACTTAGCTATGCAATCATGCATATCATCTACAAAACAAAATCTCAGGTAACTGATGACCCTAAATGATTCTGTGTCTCAAATGTGATTTTTATAAATTTATCTAACAATTCCTTCAACATCTAGGGGGTAAATATAAAGATGGATTATATTATTACTGTCCATCTCTCACACAATAAAAATAATTCTGCCTCAGGAGTGTGCTAAATATGGTTCAGATACAGCACAGTCCTAAATATGTAGAAGGTGGTTTGAACAATTTCATCTTTTCTTCTGATTGTCCCTAGATTCTGTGTTTAAAAAAAAAATCAACAGGGTTATTTTACTCTCACCCCTACTTTTCAAAGCACAAAATGTTAGTGATCAAAATCTAAAAGGAAGGATATATTTCTTCTATTTGTGCTATGATTCTAATATTTGTACTTCAATATGAGAGTATATATGCTGCTTTATTAAAATAAAATAATAACAAATAGTTTGAAGATATATTGCTCTCCCCTGCTTCCTTATATATTGCCAACAATTAATTTTAAATTATCATTATGAATCTAACCTCCAGAATAATCAACGTAAATATTCTACCATAATATTACCTAAGTGCTGTAGGGAACATTATTCCACTAGTTTCATTACATAGACACACTACTAAGTATGCAGAGATGAGTATTTTTTCCTGGGTTGCAAAGAAATTTAAGGGGAAGAATAGGATGAAAATTCACAAGCTTTGTATTGTTAGTTTATTTATTAGCTACAAATCATGCATTTTTTCCTAAATTGCTAAATTTACTGTATCAGTTAAAGACTAAGAGTATTAGTATGATTTCAAGAAACAAAAGAGAGTGGAGTTGAAGCTAAAATATTCTAGAGATGCTGATAGTATTTTCATGTTATAAAATGGTATCATTCCTCCAAAGCATGTTCAACTTAGGGTTTATTTCATGTAGTTCACACATCATACTTTTATTTCCAGGAAGAAATAGTAAACATTTTAAATTAGAAGAATAGCTAAGGGGAAAAAAAATCAATTTGGAATTTTGGTGCTACAAACATAACTCTAAGAGGCTGACAAATATAGTTATGGAGCCACAGAAATGCTTGATATGAGAAAGTTTTATCAACTGATGAAGTTTTACTCTTGATATAAATACATTGGAATATTCAATTATATAATTCTAAATTTAAACAGACTTAGCTAATTTACCCATTCAACAAAGAGAAATATTTCAAGTTCTAGTAAAATAATAGTAAATATATATATTTTTATTGTCCTGCCAAGGATCAAATGCAGAGCCTCCCATCTGCAAAGGCTCTACCGAAGAAAGACGCCTATAGTACAATCGTTATGAACTTTTAAGCTTTCTAAAAACCATCTAGTGATTCTACAAGCCTGGGAAAGTAAAGAAACTTCTCCCAAGATGAACTATTTGTACAGGGGTACCTTGCCTAGTTTAATTTTAGAACTTAGACAATCTTAACAATAATATAGTTAAATCTTCTATGCCTTACAAAATAAATAAAAGTCAAGTATACACAAGTAAAGGAATCATAAGTGTGCTATGCGGATATGAATATGACATGTAAGAACTATTCAAAGTGTAAAACCATAAAATTGAAAATGAACATAACATACAAATAAATTACTACAGTCATTAAAGATTATATCAATGCCAAATTCTAAACCTAGGAAAAATTAATGTGAGTTAATAAGATCCAAGTAATGTGTGCCTTGGGGAGACCAACTGCAGAAACAAAGGCATTTGGAAGAAATTGGAAGTGGTTGGAAAGAGAAACAGGATAAAAACAAGTAGAGGATCCTATGAAACAGAAGTCTTGGTTTCCGAGTCTCATTGGTTATGTGATTTAGGACAAGTCATAATGTGATCATAAGACAAATTTAAACCACTTTTCTATCCCTTAATCCTTTAATTATATGGAAAGTACTTGGCTCAGTTTACATATCAATTAAGTAGGGGGAAAGGGCAAATTTGTCTAGTTCCTAAGACCTTAGGAGAGGGAACTCCTTGTCCTATTTCTCCCTATTTAGTGTTTAAACGTGTGAATGAATGAGTGTGGTTAATGCAAATTAGGTACAACAACCTTCAGTAGTAAACCTTTCACAAATACCAGATTTTTGAAAATTATGTTTTCAATATAATGAAATGTCATTCATCATCCTGTACCTTACTCTACTGAGAAAATTTCATCCTCACAATATATCCTTCAGTAGCATCAAATCAATTTTCTTATCATGAAACCTTTCACACATGTGAAACTGGGATTCATATTAAACTGATTGTGTTTTTAACCAAAAAAAAAAAAAAATGAGGTTTTAAAAAATTCATAAACCTAGTTGCATAGAAATATGGTATAAAAAAAACTAACAACCAGCAAAGCTTAGTGTAATATATTGGAAATAATGATATGGACTTTAGACAAAAGAACTTGAGCCCCTAGAGAAGTATACACTTAGACAAACACAGTAATAAACTGAAATCTACCCCATCATTACAAGATATTTTACTCAACAAGTTTGGATTTGGTATTAGTATATTCACGGTAACCAATTAACTAACAAATTCATGTTCTGTCATTTATCTAATACTTCAATGATATCTATAGTTGTACCTATGCAGACAAACTAATTTCTGAAATTTATTGACTCAGACTTGTTGTTTTCTATTTTCTTAGATATAGTTCTCTTTTGATACTATAATTTAGAAGTAATACCTTGAACCCTACTCTCCTAAGAGGAAAAAAAAAAAGAGTAAACAGTGCTTAATAATGAATGAATCAGAGAGCTTTTCACAGAATCCTAGGAAATGTGCATTCTAAGGAGTGAGATAATTGTACCAGCATATTGCATAGAATAAATAAGTGAAGCCCTGGAGGTCAAGAAAGTAGAAGCAAACCAATTAAGCTAAGTATCCACTAAATTGTTTTTCATTGTCTAATTGAAAAGTGATCACAAGGAATCAGAAAGGTGTAAATTGAAAGGGTTTTTAGTTTAACCTTAAGCCAATGTTATTTAAATATGGTAAATAATGCATTCTGGAAGGATCTTTTCCACAAATTCAAAATTCCAATTGTGTATACATTTGGACCTTTTCTAGTTTCTCTCCAAGTTTTTAAAGCATATTTCTCAGGTTTTAGTTAATGAAAAAAAGCATATTTATTTACATCAAATCTAAACATTATAAATTTACTTAGAAATCTTATCTTAATCCCAATATGTTTCCAGTGAAATACATTCATCCATTCATTTATTGCTTTTGGTAAATAATTTAGATCATTGAAGGAAAACATGAAAATTTTGGCCTAAATAATTTCATCCATTCCTTATATGCTTTTGGTGAATAATTAAGAACATTGAATGAAAAATGTGTATGTTCCTAATTCACACAGATTAATCACTCCCTTAGATGAAAGACATCTCTGAAAACCAATGCTACTTATTATGACATATTCTTGATGAAACTTCATTGCTACATTGATCCTATTTGATAAAATTAAAATCTGCTACAATAAAATATGGCAGGAAAAGGGGAAGTAAATTATTTTTTTCAAGGACCTATTCAGAGGACCAAACCCATACTTTGCCCTTCTGTGACCATTCTTTTCAGGCACCAGGACAGCCTTAAAATACAGATTGAAGATCAAGAGGCACCATGCATGGTTTCATCAAAAGCAGCATGTGTTCAAACTCAGCTTCTCCCTAGGCCTAAATGCATTCCCTTTATGAGACTCCAACTTTCAAATCAGCTTTAAAAGAACTGTTCTGTCTTTGGATAAATGGTATGGGGCAGAAAAGAGTAGTTTCTGTTGCTCCAGTTCTTTCAGTCCCTGATTCTTTACAAGCTGGAGAACAGACCAGAGAATGCTGGATTGTGAAGTGTCTGGCTGCAGTTAGAAGATGAGCCTCCCAGGCCCTAAGCAATGAACTTCCCATCACATGCACACACCCTACACAGATTGTGCTCTCTCAGTGTTTCTGGAATAATTCCATGAGGCCCTATTAAGAGTTTGCTTAATCAGAGGAAATATCAAAGCGTTTAATTGTTTGCAATTCTTCTGAAGTTGCAGAAACCAACAGCCAATTAGTACTCAAACTTCTCTTTTCAGATGGGAAACTAATCTCTTTTTAATAGAAACTTTCCTACTCATTTTTTTTTTCTTGGAAACACACTTTGCAACCCAAATCACACTTAGACTACAATGAAACAGAATATGAAATGATATTTTTCTGCAAACTATCATCTTTTCTGGTTCATTTTCAAGATCTTTGATATTTACATATGACCTTTCCATTTTTATTAACAGTTTATTGGATTTTTGCATTCCAGCCAGCAGAAGAGAAAGGTAATTTACAGAAAGATTTGACAGTTATACACACAGCTATAAACTTCAGTCCATTAACTTATTTCTCATGTAACCTTTAGTCAATTCTACCAAAACATCCATATAAGCATATGCCTTCTTTCCTTTATGTTAAAAAGCTCTCATTACAGAGCCCTATTTATAGAATGTCAATTGAAAGAAAAACCATTTTGTCATGTTCCTTTATGGTTTACAGATGTTTACAGCTCTTACTTTTTAAGGCACGTAAGTAAAAGTTACAGACATTCATGTGCTGTTTGGATTTCTATTAAATGCGAATGAATACATATTTGGTATCTTTTATTCACATGGTTAATGTACAATTATAGATTCAATAATGGCAATACTGTTTTATCTAGTTAACTTTCAATAATGACTTAGAATGACTCCATAAAATTTGTTGCATTGAAACAGTATATGATACTAATTTTTGTACTTATAGAGGACATTGAAAAGTGATTCAAAAATTTTGTTAGGCCAGACACAGCGGTGTGTGCCTGTAATCCAGTGACCCAAGAGGCTAAAGTAGGAGGATCATAAATTCAAGGCCAACCTCAGTAACTTAGTGAGTTCCTAAGCAACTTAGTGAGACCCTGTCTTAAAATAAAAATCAAAAAGGACTTGGGATGTAGCTCAGTGGTTAAGTTCCCCTCAGTTAAATCTCCAGTGCCAATAAAAAAAAAAAGAAAAAAAAAAAAAAAAAAAAAAAAAAAATTACAAATGATATTTAGATGGCAATTGCCAGAGAATGGAGAGAGAAAGGAGAGGGAGAGATGGGGAAAGGTTAACTGATAAGTATTAAATTACAGTTAGTTAGGAGAATATCTGCTGCTATATGGCATAGTAGAGTGGCTATATACAATAATTAGGTGCTCTATGTTGTTTTTAAAAGCTAGAATAAAAGATTTTAATGTTTGTGCCAAAACTAATGATAAACATTTTATGTGATAGAGACATGTACCCTGATTTAAATGTTATAAAATGCATATGCTTATCAGAACATCAAAAATATGTTTAATTTTTATGTATCAGTTTTAAAAAGTGGTATTTGATATGTTAACTCTGCTTAGAACTGTCTTAAAAGATTGTCGTTTGGGTAGCTTCCTAAATCCAAAGTTGGTAGACTTTGACATAAATATAAGAAAAAATTTGAATTAGAGAAATATGGAAATGTTATAATTTGTTTTTTACACAGAATTAATGTTCCTAATTAAATATCAATGCTTAAATGCATAGCATAGCAATAGAGGTTTATAGCATTATGCCAAGAGTCATTTTTTTAAAACAAAAAAAGTATCAGAAAGCAGCTCTAATCTAACAAAGGGAATTGGAACAGAGGAAAAACCTTACTTTCTATATTAATCTCATTTCATCATAAAACACCATAACTTGGAGGACTTTCTCTAATATAATTCAAAACTAAATGCTGAATACTCATATCATTCACACTGCATAAAAAATTAAAATATATTCAATTTTGAAAAAACATGAGGAAGAACTGAAATAGTCAGAATGTTCTATAAGTCTCAATTTGTCTCCATACCCTTTCTAGATATGAAAGAAGCAGTTGGTGAAATGCAGTGATGAAATCTGAAAATTAATAAGTAGCTAAATGAAGGCCAGTTGAACTGAATAGGAAAGTGTGCACTAAGAAATCATTAGTGATTGCATGTACCACGTTGATGAATTCCTATAGGATCCATGTAGTGGGCATCAAATCCATATAATGATAAATTCTTCCCAGAAAATGAATTAAACTGAAGTCTTTTTAGAATTCTTGGGGAAATATTTCTATTTATTTATTCAAGGGTACTCCAGAGAGTTGTAAAGGGGAAGCAAGTTAGACTGGCATATTCCCGTGTTGTATATTAACCAATGATGCCAGCTGACCTTAGGAAACAAAAATGAGAGACAAATTTACTCAATAATGGTCTTTTCAATGTACTTTGTCTTTACTATGTTTGGCCTCTTGAAGAAATGGAAAAGTTCCATATTGCCATCTGGTGTCAAATAAGGGAACAGCTTCCTTCAAGCAGTGTCTACTAGAATATTCCTCCAAGCAGCAAGCTCAGAAGGCTTTTCTAAAAAGATCAAAATGACTTAAAGCTGATTCTGTAATGTGTTTTTATATTCACTTTACACTGTTTTCCTTCTTCAGGTAGATTAAATTATTATGTTTCTCCAGGGAAGGATACATATATATATACTAGTTTATACTTCTGCTTTTGTTTAAAAAACACTGTTTACTTATGTAAGAAATGTGTCAATTTCCTTACTGGTGCATTATGGAACTTCTGTAAGTTTTTATTTCAGAACTCATTCCTTCGAATTTTGATTGAAATTGTTTTTAGTGCTACTTTAATTTACAAATAAAAAATTAACGATAGCAGTCCCAGATATTCTCTGTAAATTTGGTGCTGTGTTTGTGTGTGTGTGTGTGTGTGTGTGTGTGTCTTTGTGTGTCTGAATTTCAAGTTCAGATATAGACTTTCATGAAATGCTGTGGAGTTATGCATATTCTGTCTTATCCACCATACACCTCTTTTTTCCTTTTTACTTCATCATATCATCATTTTGAACATCTATCTATTATTATCTATCATTATATAATTCCTATCTTCACACTACACTGAAATTATCTCTAATGTCCAATCCTTTACTGGATCTGTTTTCTGTATTATGCTAGACTTTTTGTTCTTCTCTTGTTCTCTCCTTGCCTCCTCAGTCATCTGAAGGCCAATATTCCATCTTCTGTCACTTTCTTATGCTCTCTACACTAATGTTCCAAATTGAAGACTAAATATGGCTGAGGGAACTTCTGGAGGAATGGTTTAAGGCTGGGTTCCTGATTTCTTAATTTATTTTTACAGATGCCACTAGAAAGAGTCTCTTTAAATCTTACAAGAGATAGAATGCCAAAATCATAGTCCTACATGTTTTAAAACTATTAAACAAAACACTAATTTTCCTCCAAACATCACTATGAAAATTATTTGTAGTCTATCCGTGTTTTCATTACTGTTAGAGAAACTATGTAATAATTATTATCTATAGTACGTTTTGTGTGCTGGGCATTTCCAAGAAAAATGATTTTCAAACAAGTCTTCAAAGGGAAGGTTATTCATGGTCATGTTATACAGGGTCAACACATTTTCAAAATTAAGCATTATTTCTGGAAAAACTTTTGTTTAGTTGTTATTTAAAGATGGATCAAGTCTAGCACTAATCATTTTAACCTCTCTCTATATATTGAAAGAAACCACAATGGCTCATTTTGACAACATTGCTTAGGTAAATTATATCTGAGGTTGGAAGCATAATTGAATGTTTCTTTAAATATTAACCCTCGGAAGCCACGTGGTCCCTCTATTAGCAATGTGGTGAAACATTATATCTTCATGACCTGATAAACACTGAACACCTAATGAGTCAGAACAGTTAATAGTAATGGATAGAAATATGACTTTTTAATTAGCTTTTTTATCTCTGTGACAAAAACACCTGACAAGAACAACTTACAGGAAGAGAAGTTTTTTGGGGGTTCGCAATTTTGGAGTTCTCAGTCCGTAGGAAGCCAACTCCATTGTTCTGGACCCAAGGTGAGGCAGAACATCACAGGATAAGGGCCAAAGAGAGAGAGAAAAGAGGGAGGGGGGGAGGGAAGGGGGAGGGGGAGAGGGAGAGGGAGGAGGAAGTAGTAGAAAGGAATATGAACCCTTCCAGGGCTTGTCCCCAATGACCCACCTCCTCCAGCCTCACCCAGTCAGTTCATTCAAACTAGGATGGACTTACTGGGTTACAGTTTTCACAATTCGATTATAGCACTTATGAATAATGTTGCAGAATCAAGAGCTTTTGGAGGAAATACCTCATATTCAAACCTTAACAAAGGAGATGCTGAAAGGTATAAACTTGGCTTGTTTTCTTTTCCATAACATCCAAGTAGTAATCATGCATACTAATTAGCAAACTCCAAATAAATACTTAAAAATGATCAACGTAGTTATTTTGAGATATATATATTCAAAGGACAGTTAAATATTAGTAAAGGTAAATGTTATAAGTGGAGATGTTAAGAAAAACTTCTCCAAAAGATTGATTTCTAATTTATGTTTTGAACAAAATTTTGAAGTAGGAGATATAACAAAATGTCATTCATACTTGTTAGGAACGTGGCACCGACAGAACTCAATCCTGTACCTGCCAGTATAGAGAGAGTGTGCAGGCAAACTTAGAACTGCCTACCCATAGCCCAGAGTCAACTTCAACTGAGCAAGGAATCTACAGTGAGCACTTCTCACTGGTCTATTGAAGTAATATGATAAGAGAAGTTACCACTTCTCCATGTTTGAAAGATTTTCTCTTTATGTACTTATAGTGAAGTGGAAACCCTGATTGAAAGCATCCTGACACTAAAGCACTTGTGTGTGTGCTGGAAAGGCACAAACATAGCACCAAGTGGTATCAGGAGAAAACTCTGAGTCATCGCTGGCCACAGAAGTTTGGTAAGAGGAAGGGGTGTGTCAACTCCCATAGTGAGAGCAACTTTGAATGGCCATTCAGAAGGAGGCCGTGGGAGACAACAGATTGCAGATAATGACCATAAGTGTTATGATAGGTCCACAAATAAGGAATAACTCTTGTTACCAAGTAGAGTTCTGGAAAGTTTACTGAATCAGAGTCATGTCAGAACAAGTCTTTAAAAACCAAGCTGTGGAAGAGTTATTTGAGGATGCCGTTTGAGTCAGCAGTTAGGATACACATTAATACTCAACTGAGATAACTGGGATGGGCAATTTGCAAATTCTTGCCAATGATGTTTCTTTGGAAAAATAATAACATGCATCCAAGTACAAGAGTAATTATCAGTGGTATTTTCCTGATGAAGTTAGGTGTAAAATAATTATTTCTCAGTCTGTGTCAATGGCATTTTAGAATGAGCACTATTCTTGGGAACAAATGAATAATATGGAAAATACAGGTTGCTGGTTTAGGGAAAAACTTTCAGGCATTTACATTTTGATATTAAGATCTAATAATTGACTATATGTAACACAGAAGGATGTATCATCATTCACTGCAGTGCAGAGCATGCTGTAAAAATTTGTCTCTATTCACACAAAGTTCTGAATAATGAGAAAACAGGACTGGTGATGGGAATGGCTGTATATTTATCATTGTATTCATGAGATGCAAGTCTGCAACCTTGTAAACAATAAGGATCTGAGCCGATTTGTAGAATAAGGTAGTACAAATAACATGCATATGTATATTAAAAAGCAGAACCTGGCTCTTTGTCTTATTCAATTGATAAAATATTTTTCCCTAAGGGAAAAGTAATACAAATATTTCCATGATGAAGTACTACGTTTCTCTACAGTTCCTTTCTGATTAGAAATATAAAGGTGACAAGTGACAACTCTTGAGTCCTAGAGAGGATTTTATGGTATATTTAGAGTGATAGGGAGGCTCCAGAAATATTCCAAATCAACTTGAAATTTTAAAGCTGCAAAGTGTATTTCAAATGTCCATTATCTATGATCAGAAGACTACAAACTGAAATGACAGCTGCCTATAGAGAGGTTGGCAAATTTTAAACTTTTCATCACTCTCCTCTAGTCTATCTTTTCTGAAATAATTCAAGCTGGAGTCAGCCATCCAAAAAATCATTTATATTCTTGGACTCACTTGGTGAATGCTCGTGTGTAATCAACCTAATTCCTAAGAACATTTTAAAGGCATAATGATACTGAATATTTTAAACTAGATCATAATACTGTGTTGCAATGCTATAGCACCTTTGAAATTAGATTCACGGGTCACTACAATTCATTATTCAAAGATTAGAAGTCTCTGTCATAGATCAGCATTTTATAGATGAGGATATGCTATCAATCTAGACAAAGAAGCTTATTTAAAATTATAGAACACTGCAAACCATAAAGAAAAGCATATTGGTACTTTTAGAAATTATATCTGTCCTTCAAAATGTATTTATAATGGTTTATGTATTAACCTTTCTTTCTCCCAAAGAGAGATTTCTGAACACATTTTCAATTGGACCAGGAACTATACCTGTCATCCTCTCCATGATTAGCCAATCCCAGCTTTATAACTTCTCAAGCTTCACCTGGTCCTACACTCCCTGTGTTTCACTCAACCAGCTAATGCAGACATCTCTATATTCTTTGATCACACCTGCCATACCCCTTCATTATCTTCTTCTTGAAAAGTCAGCTCCCCAATTTTATTTTGTAAGTTAGTCTTGATTTATATATCATCATCATTAAGGAATCTTCCTTTGACACTCCCCAAATAGGTTAGACAGGCCTCTGAAATGAGCAATTTTCCCAAACTGCCTCTTTGAAAACACATATCCTCAGGCTGAGTCAATTCTAATATCTTTGGTGACTGCAGTTAATGCAAAAATGAAGATTTGTTAATACCAGACAGAAAGAAATGATAGATAACTGAGCTGTCTCAAAGGTCACACAAGAATCCATGCCATCTTTTTTCACATGTCCTTTCTCTGCTGTGTGTTTTGTTTCACTGGATGAGCTAGAGCAGAAAGGGATTTAAAAATGATCTGACTGCTTGGAATTAAAAGATGATTGAGCCTTGGGTGAAGTGAGCATCTCTTCTTTAACACAGACTCTACACAGACTTTGACTGGTACTTGACACCTGGTGGACCCATCAAAGCTGTTGATATCCCATAAGAAGCTTGCTCCACACTAGATAATGAATCAAGACAGGTAAAGGTGCATGTGGAAGTTTCAGCAGAAGCTTCTAATACGTAACATCTCTCTTCCTTCCTTACAAAGATTGAAAGAAAGTTATAGAAGTTAGACAAATGGAGCTAAAATACATTGCTTTCTTTATTAATAGGGTTCTTTTTGTAAATTAAGCTTTTTCTCTCATGAATATGGCAAACTTCACTAGGCAACATCAAGAACTGATGGGTGTAAGTTATGCATGCCTAATTCTCCTCTCTCTGGAACCTCTTTTTTCGTTGAAAATGTGAAGGAAAAGATTTTCAAATTCTCTCCAAATATCCTTGTTAGGTTATTCAGTAAGCAGAACGCATAGTAATCACACACACCTTTTGTTTCACCTTGACCGTTATTTTGGTTCTGTTAATTAAGGTGAATCAGGCAGGGTCTGAACATTCTGCACATTGGCTTGTAATGAACACCTCACATTCTGTATAAAATGCAGCATGCTGAGTTAGTTATTTCCATTTAAAATCCTCATTCTATCTCAAAATTGCAGTGGTTTGTGGAAGTAGCTACTTATTGCCAATACCTTTCTCAGTCCTCTTTCCTTCCTTTGAACTATTTCAACAAATCCAAATGCTTCACAAATTGATTAAAATATATTCTGATTTTTTTCCACAATTTCTATACCAGCTCAGACTTTTTTCTAGTCTACTAAATTATGTATGTTGATGCTAAATATTCAAATACTTCCTTTCACAGAGTGGTCTAAATTCCATTGGAACACCATGAAAAGTATTGGTTCAGTTAGTCATCACAGTACAACTGCATTACTCTAAAACTCAAGTTCCCTGTGCCAACCATATCAGATCTCCTGCTATTGGGCTGCTGATTAAATGGGATTCTATATGGAATTTTCTTTCTAGAACTGCAGCTTTCCGTTGAACCACAGGAATACTTGCAACTAAACATCAGTCTCTGCAAAGTTCTGAGCGGCTTCATTTTTTCTCTCTTGTTGTTTTCCTTGGAGAGGAAGGGTGGGTGACTTATAAAAGCACCATTAATCACTGATTTACTCACCTAAATGATGTCACCTACATGGCTGTATGCAGTCATCACCCTGTGAAACTTTGTAAGCAGGCAAATAGCAGCATAGACACTATCTTTGGTGATCACACAATTTTAAATAAATATCACAATGTCACTTCTGTGACTTCTGGAGTTAAATCTCTAAAGACAACTCCATTTGGACAAAAGCCTTGATAAATTCATAAAAATACAATTAAGAGTTTAACACTTCCTGTTCCAGTATACCTTTTTTTAAAAAAAAAAATCTTAATTTCTATAGGCTAGTTAAGTTGTGAGTTTTATTATGTGTCAAATGAATACTTGCTAAATGAGAACAAATCACATAACCATTATTCTCTTATGGCTATTACTTCCATTCTACTCATAATGAAACTCCTCTGTAAAGTTATGTACTATGTAATGGCATTTTGGTTATTGAGGGACTGCATTTTCTGCATATATAATCCCATAAGGTTCTATTGTCCAGGGGTGTCACAGGTTGTGTATGTACACTCTAGAATGTTCACACAACAACGAAATCAGCTAATGATGCATTTCTTGAAATGTGGCACTAGCATTAAGGGATATATGATGGTAGTCTACACTCAATTCTTCCCAATTTTTCTCCTCCTTTTCTTTTCTGGAACTTTCATTGATGCTTTCTCCCAACCATTCCATGGATAAGGCTCTTACAAATTTATTAACATCTTCTGTGTTGCTAATTCCAATGGACAATCTAAATCTTGGAATCATCATTAGTAATATATGACACAGCAGATCACTCCTTTATCCTGGGGACACGTTCTTTAATTTTCCTCTAAGAAACCATACCCTTCTTATTTTTCCCTACCTCACTGCCTCTTCCCAATATCTTTCCTCATTCCTTCTTAGCTTCCTGATTGCTTATTATTGAGGTATCCCAGAGTCCAGTACTGACACCTTTTCTCTGATTTCACTTACTCTCTTGTGAAATCATTCGTTACCATAGCTTTAAATTCCACCTACACCTGAATGCTGTAGTTCCAAAGTTGTTTCCCATGAAGACTTTTCCATTCTTAGCAAGACTCATGAGTCAATTTGCTCATTAGTCATCAGTTTAATTAACAAATATTTATCACTATGTCTAATACTAAAAAGCTTCAAAAATTTAAACTGTCAAAAATCAAACACCTGATCAACCCTCCCTAACATCAGTTATTTTAATAGACAACTCTTAGAAAGATATAAATACACCCCACTTATTTAACCTGTAGAAGACATTGAAGATGTCCATACTATTTGCATGTATATGTGCACTCAAACCTTTATGTTTTACTTATTCCAGAAGAAAGTTTATTTTGCTCGGTTCTTTTAAAATTAGCAAACTGGTTTTTTTTAATGGTATTATTTCTGGAAATTTCAATACTGTTGTTATAATCACATCTTTCGAGAGGCAAGATGGATGAAAGCAAAACATTGTTCAGTTATAATAGTGTTGTGGGAGTGATAAAGAACAAAATAACAGAATAGTGCACCATCTTAATAATTATTCAGTATATTTCATCTGATATTACATAAAATTTTCTCATTCTTTCTTTGAGAATTTTGACTTTTTATTTCAAAAGTAAAATCACTGTTAAAGTTTCTTGCACATGATTTAATAATATAGGTATATAGTGCTGGGATGGATTTAGAAAACTACAAAGAGTGGTATCATTTACAAAGAGAGGCATTGAAAGATTTTGACCAAATTAATAAACATCTTCATAAGCCACCACCACCATTAATAACATAACATGGAAACTGAAGGAAGTGAGGAAGCCCATGTTAATCATTGCCTCAACACGTGCTTTTGAATGCATAGTGTGTGCCTGGTACTTGCACTTGGAACACAGCCATGAAAAAAACAGAACAAAGATCCCAGCCTCAGTCATTACACAGTGAACTGGAAAGGATGAAAGTGTTTACCAGGAGAAAGCAACATTTGAAAGGATAGTTGAAACTAAATACACAGTACATGCATGGCAAGAATTCTGCTGAACAAAACAAATTACACACTTCCAGAGTGACTCACTGCCTTGGGGAAATACAAAACCGAACACAAAGAAGAGGGAAAAAAAATCATTGAAAACTGCAATCATACAACTATGAAAGAAAAATGATACTGAAAAAGAGAAACTCAGTATATTGTAATAGAATCAATCCCATGCAGCATAGAAATTAGATTTCCCAAGAAGCCAGGCAGGAAAACCAAATGTCAACAAGCAAAATGATGGGCCAGGATCAATCATCTATTTTAAACAGCAGGACTCCCTCAATTTTCAAAATAAATGTCTTCAAATGACTAAAGTCATATAAGTAAAACAAAACTAAAGTAACCAATTGACCAAAATATATGTGTATATTAATTTATATATGTGTGAGTATGAATGTATAAATACACATATATGTATGTATAGTATGCACATTCCACATAAAAATGAAAAACTAAACCTTATATCCTATGGCAAATTTAGTAAAATAAGGAATTTTATAAGAAAAGAATCCATAAGGACTTTTCTCTAAAGTGGCACTTCTAATGTACACATAAGATATGTATTTAAACACAGAATAATATATACACTGTAAAATGAAGCTATCTTCCAATAAAACAACAGTTGCTTTAAAAATTCAATTTGGGTTGAAGATGTATTGGAGAGTTTATTTCTTTTCATCATTACCCATACTACAGAGCTATATAAATATTATTAAGTTCAAATTCACATATAACTTAATTTGATTACAATATATAAACTGTGGAAAAAAGTGTAGGTAAGCCATTTGTCTGGAGCTCAGCTGAGTTAGAGAGAGCTGAGGTGCCAGGTATCTGAGCAGCTGCTTAAAGCAGTAAGGAAAGGAGCCAAATAAAAGGAATAATAAGATCTTTAATCCCTGGCTGAGAAAGTGTAAGTAAGAGGATAAAACTGGAGAAAGTACAGACTCTTCCATGTTCCACTTTTCTTTATAGAACTCCACTCTGTTGGAAGGGCCGATGGTTCAGCATAGGTGTGAGGGCTGCTTCACTGTTGAGGGAGACCCCCAAAAGGCTCCTGTAGTTGTTATGGACACTTGCCTGGGGGTAGAGGAAGGGGACAAAAGAGAAGGGCCAGGAGAGAAGCAGCACGGGGTATTGAGTCACAGTGGAGAACCCATCTTCAGGGTTCCCATGAGATGCCTTGGTACGGGTACCTGGCAACCTTTCTTAAAGACAAAGAGACCAAGAACCAGGCAGCTCTGCTAGGAAGATAGCCATGCATTAAAGTGTGACTGGCCAGAGAGGACTGAGTGCTTGGTTCCAGCCCCCTTCAGAGCCTGGAGGCACTGGCTGAGCACCTGGTGTGTCGTGAGGAAGGCAGTTTCCCAGGCACAGTTTTTGTAATTTCCCAAGGCTGGGACTGAAAAATGACACAAGTTCTTAACCAGATTCCTCACTACCGTCAAAATCAACATGAATTATGGAAACCCAGTATAAATGTCAGCAACCATATAGTGTGTTAAAAATCAATAAACTTCTCAGGAATTTGCTGTTTCTTAACAAATCAACATTGCAGGTATTTAATCCTGTGATAAGAACGGCATGCCTCACAGTTTTCAGATGTGCTTTACAGATTTTTGAGGGAACCAGAAAGACAATAGTTCTCTTCATAGTTCACAAAAGAGAATTTAGCAATAATCAATAATTCATTACCTCACAGTCTATATATTAGCTAGCTATTTGAATTTTCATAGTATGCTTACAGACATAACATATTTAATGTGACAAGAAAAATATCATCTTCCCGTCCCTGTCTCTTCTTGTGTGTCTCCTACCTAGGTGACCAAATTCATATAAGCTGCTTGTAATAGAAATCAAATCCTTCTCGATAGCTCTTATTTACCAATGTTTCATGTTTAATTCACAGCAAAGTATTGTTAAGTTTCAATTCTGCAATACTCCCAGATCTATGCAGTTTTCAATATTTTCTTTTTAGTCCCAAACCTATAACAAACTATTGACTTCTCCCTAGACAACTAGTAACACCTATGGACTGTGTCCCAGTACCCATATCTAAACCAGTATCTGCAAAACCAAATCTCATTGTGTCATCCTCTGTCTTCCAATCTGCCTAATTCCTGTCAAGAATATTCCATGGTTCCTAAAGGAGAAAGCCCCACACAGCTTTACATGACACATCCCTGCCTAACTCTGCACTCATCTCAACAGTTTTCTACCACATCTTCCAGGCACACACTCAAGTATTCCCAATTCTTCAGACACTCTGCTGCTTCTTTTCTCAGGTCTTGTCTATCGCATTATTCCATCCTGTCTCTCCCATCCCTACTCAAGTCAATCACTTCACTACTAGATAGTAGGTTGAAACTTTCCTGCATATACTGCATCATATTTAGCATCATATTAATTTACTTCAACAATGATTGTCACCATAGACCATTATTTTCCAAGTGAGCTCTAACTCTGTCCTCTGTGCTCTTCCTCTAGCTGTAGCTCACCAATAAAATTGATCAATAAATATTTTTTGAATGAATGAAGAAATGAAGTCCATATTTGTGATACTGTTTTGTTGACCCTTCAGTTTTTTTCTCCTAATGCTTTTATGTACATATTTGAATTTATCCAATGAGTTCTAATATATAACAGAAGGCTAAAGGAAAAGAAAAATGATGTCCTAAGTAGATTAGGGGAACTAGAGAATACAAAACTGTAGACCATTCTGCAAAAATATAGGAAATGCTTTCAACATTCTAATATGATCTATGTAGTGTTTCATTGAGAGAAAATTACAGAATAAGTACATTATAGATTGCACATGAATGACCTACTATCTGTATTATAAATCCATGGCAATAGCAGAAATTACTGGAGATGCAAATGTAGTTTAAAATCAATACTTCAAATATTCTTTTCAGTGAAAAGTTACTACATTACAAAATAAAATTTAAAAAATGTATTTCAATTGTATTTGCTACTTATTATAGCTTTTTTGAGTAAATTTAAGGCGATGACTATATCTTTTCCAATTAGACATATTAGTCTCAGTAAGGTTCTTAGTGTAGATGAATCTCCATTAGCATAGAAGATGAACTCCTGAAATTGTGTATAATTCATTTGAGAATTGGAGGAAGTTTCTATTATTTGTTGAGCTAACTATTTAAGGCTACTTCATAATTAATGCAATTAATCATGTTAATGATTTACCAGTTTTAATCATTGCATATTGAGTCTGGCCACTTTTAATCATTGTATATTGAGGTTTCTTTATGTGGGGAACATGTAGTCAATGAGTTTTGGCTTTCTTTCTATTTATTAAATTGTTTTTTGTCTGGAAAATCATGATAACCTTGTGCTTTATCATATAGTACAAAAATAGTTCTCGTGCATTTATTTTTAACTACTTCCAGCATGAAGACTTACATTCTTATTTTATACTAAGAAAGTATAAATTTATAGCTGTTCTTTCTTTTTTATTTTTGATTCTTTATTTGTTCTTTTGAGATATGCATGACAGTAGAGTATATTTTAGCATATTTATACAAATATGGAGTATCTCTTTTTCTAAATGGGATCCCAGATGTGGTTGTATATGATGTGGAGATTCATTGTGGTGCTTTCTTTATGTACATAGGAAAGTTGTGTATAGCTGTCCCTTCTAACTTAAGACGTACTGAAAAATGTTTCTTCACTTCTCCCTTGAAGTTGTCTACTTAGAAATAGAAATATCATTATTTATATTCAACTATTCCTTCAGGAGGCAATGAAAATTACTTTTATCATTGAAAATATTTAGACATATTGCTTTGTGAATGCTTTACTCTGAAAAACAAATGAAGAAAGGGATTTATGAATCAAGACAATTTTGCTAATTTTAATTTCCTCTTTCTGGAGTGATCGTATCAGATTGAATTGAAAAACTCCAGAATAGAAAAACATAGCTATTTAATGTAACAGGTTATGGTTATTTTAGTTATTTTAAATGGCAGAAGCAATCTTATTTGTTTTTGTATTGATTATGCAGATCTGCTACACAAAATGATGGAAATCTACATTTGAAATTATATCTCTGAATTTTCAAGAGTAACACTTGAGTAGCTATTACCTAATTCCATAATATATCTTAAATTTGTAAACAGTGGTTATTTATTTATTTGTTTATTCTTGGTGTTAGAAATACACCATTAGAGTCTCTAACTTGTCCAGTGTAGTCAAAATTACAGAAATCCATAAATTGCCTTACTGATTTTCATTATGATTTATAAATCATTATCCTCATTACCAGAATTGTATAGCTTTTACGTTTAAGTCAATTACAAATTGATAACTTTATAATATAATATAACAGGTAATATTAGTGGCTTCTGTAGAGAAAAATAGACCAAGATATGACAACTGTCATTTAGCAGCATGTTACTTCAAAGAAATGATTTTTTCTTGTTCTCCTGAATTTTTAAAATAGTATATATTTAATATTATTTTTTCTAATTATGATTCAAATGGATACACATGCCCAATCTATGCATTTATATTATTAGTTAGGTGCATCATGGTGTCTTAAAACATTTTAATAAAACAAGCATTTCTATCTTTGTATAGTCACAACAGAAATGCTGTTTATAGTCTCAATAGTTAAAGGAATGGTAGATGGTCATCTTGAATAAATATGGAAACAAATAAAATAGAAGAGCAAAAGGATATTACTGTGTAGTGACAAACAATATTCTGCTCAAAGAAATTAACAGTTAACTTTGGACTCAAGAGATAACATAAACAGATCAGATATAATGAACAGGAAGATGCACAAAAGTCTCAGAATCCTGAAATCAAGGACTGTTCTTCAATATTTGCAAAATATGCAATGCAGATGGCTAGTCATTTTAACTGTTCTGGATATTTCACTTTTGATATTACTTTTACTTTTTATGATCCTCCTACACTTATCAACTTTTTTCTTCTATAAAAACTCACAGGAAGCAAAGCTGGCATTATTAGACCTACCTATGAGGTAAAGAAACAGAAATTTAGACAAGCTGATCCTCTTACACACTTTTGTAGCAAACTAAGTGGTATAACTTGGATTCAATATGAAAGGAAGTAAATAATTTCATTTTTTTCTTGCACAAGATGATTTTAAAATGAAATCTTATATAAAAGTCAAATGCACAAAGCAGATACAAGAAAAAATTCATCTCTGAAAACTGCTGAAAGAAAAAAATGAAGCCTACATTATGAGTATTACTTCATATTTGATTTCTACACAATTACTCTTAAACCATATTATACCTAAAAACAGATAGAATACACATACATACCACAGACACCATATATATATTTCTTTCAAGTCTAGGTAAAAAGCTCTCATATTTTGATATTGAATGAATTTCCTAAATACATACCTGAGAACACAGATATGGATCCTAAATTTTAGTTTGCTATCATGTTAAGTAATACTGCTTTTGCAATTAAAAAAATCACAAAAGCCTTATAATAAAGTGAACACAATATCGTATAAATTTAATAAAACAAATACAAACTGTATGAATTTACTGAAAAGCAAAAGAAAGTAGAAAAATCTATAGCTACTAAATTAAATTGATTTTGTCATTTAGTTCTACGTTTTATGATGTTCAGACATGAACATCATATGTTCATTATGTCTTTAGATTCATTTAGATTAAAAACAACCAGATAGTTGAGTAGAAGTAAGTTTTTTTAGATTAGTTTCTAAACACAACATACATACTATGTTTTAATGAGAGATCAAAATCAAATGAAGGTGATTCTTCTCTAGTGAGTTCTTGGCAAAGTTCTTTACGATATTATTATTTTACAGTTTTTATAAAGACAAATCCTCAAAAATTTAGATAGTTATTTCTTATATTTATAACATCATTACATTGAGAAAACAAAGAAAAAATGATCCAGCTCAGTACTATACAGACATATCTTGGTTTGATTTTCATACTGCTTTGGCTCACTCCTCTGTCAAGAACTTCATGAGAAGGGGTAGGGATGTATGTTCATTGGTAGACTAGTGCCTAATGTGCAGGAGGCCCCTGGGTAGGATCCCTAGCACTGCAAATAAATAAATAAATAACTAAAACCACAACAACAATAACAAAAAACTTCATAATAAGTATTCATAAGAGAATAACATGAAATTCTGATAAATTTTAGTGTTTTCACTTAAATTCCTTGGATAAATAGACAAAACTCCTACTTATATTTCCAATTAAGTAATAATCATTAAATCATTGTTTAAAAAATTGTGATTGTGCTATATTATTCTTTTAAGAATTTTAAATATATACATATATGGATATGTACAATCCTCCTAAGCTTACATGTAAACTTATACATATCCATATATGAATATATTTTGACTCTATTTGTGTGGATATATGTATATTGTGTGAAGTATATATATGTATGTATACAGATATATATATATATTTTTTTCCCTCACATATTTTAAGTTGACATCCATAATTTTTGTCAGTTATGTATCTGGTTGCTTTACTTTTCTCTCAAGAATTTTGAGTATGTACATAAATTTGTTTTGAATGTATATGTATATATATATAATTATACCTCTTCATGTATATTTAAGTTGACATATAAGAATTTTGTCATAAACGTATGAGGTGTTAATGATGTAGTTTCTGATATCTTTAACAAATTCTGGTTGAATTTAAAAATAAAGTTGTTACCTAGCTCATTAAATGCTTCAACATCTGAATGTCTTGGCTATCTAAGATATTTATAAGATTTAAGTTTAAAAATAAATTACTAAGAACCCTAAAGCAAAAATGAGACACATATTTCAGGACAGATGAGGAAAAGTGTAATAGTCACCAGTTGGAACACAAGAACAAGAATCCAGATTCCTAAACTATGCCTAAGTCTGTGGCTAATTACTTAGGACATACTGAAAACTGATGTCCTTCTCATTTGATGTATACTTACAGCAGAATATTTTCATACTGTACAAGATTCTACTTACTATTTTCTTTACAGAATACAAGATAACTTTTCCTCAATGATTCTCTTATGAACTTATTAAATTTCCTAATAATTTTGTTTTGTTTACTTTAGTTAATGGAAGGAAATCTAACCCTAACTCAGTACTTACTTAAAGTTTCTATTTCTTATTCTATTTTTTTTCCTCAAATTTTCCACCATTAAACACAATAAATACTTTGTCACTAACATACACTTTAAGTTTGGCACTCTGGTTTTTCAAACATGGCTATAGTTATTAATCATTATGTAAGGTATTCTTGGAGTGAAATGACTTACAAATACATTTACCAATGCTAGCATCCTTGCTTTTTAAGAAATAGGTACTTATTATTGGAACATAACAGATGTTAACTAAAGAGCCTGGTGGGATGAATACTGGTAAGGCCAGAGCATGAAATAAGAGATTAGGCCAAATGATGCAGTGGGCATTGGCTGAATCATCCTGCAATTGTGCAGGAGGGAATATTTATTACAAGCAGAACATACTTTAAGTTTGATGTCTACCACAGTGACCTCAAGGCTTCCACTGCCATTTTATCTCATTGCCTTGTGAGCAACTTGGGGCAGTTTTGTGGGTGGTATATGCTATTCTTCATTCCTATTAGAGATGTCCACTGTGGAGGAATATGTTGCCTTTCCAGAAATGTCTTTTCTGGTGTCATTAACTGAAACTGAAACAATTACATCTAGGTGACAGAAGTTTCACATTATCACTCCTTGATAATGCAGCATTACAGAACAGCATTATTAAAAATCACACCACATGACAAAATATGATAGGAGCCAGGGATGTGACTGAAAAATGTGCTCAAATTGATTTTATTGTTCTTAGAAAAACTGTTTCATCCCCTTGGCAAATCAGAATTAAAACCACAACTATGGCTTACTAATCTAATTTTGCTTGGAAAATGACTTATGTTTTGTACTTGTCTAAGCACAGACATAATTATGAGTTAGTGATAAGAAAAAAAAAACTATTTCAAATAATTTTTTAAATTATAATAATTTTATATCTCTGAAGCTAAGATTAAATCTACCTTTTTTTCAGCTATGAAAACCAGACATATTTCTTTGGCATTTTTAAATTAAAGTGCTATTTATTAAATAATAACTTCACCTAAGAAGAATAGAAGAATTTAAAAAGAACCAAATGCTTCATAAATGCAAACATATTGACCAACCCATTTTTTTGTTTTATTTAGAGATGCTGTCTCACTTCTTGTTCTTAATGTTCTGAAACTTCCCCTCCTCCTGCCTCAGTCTCTTGAGTAGCTGGGATTACAGATGTGCACCGTCATGCCCAACACTAATGAAGTTATTTTACATTTAGTATTGTTCTAAACACAATGATAGAAATGCTGCTTTAATGTGATGCACCTTTAATATAAAGTACAAAATTGAAAACATAAACTGTTTGAGAATAGGTAATCCCTGATTTTAAATTACCTAAAAATACTATATCCACTATCCATATTTCAAAGGCAGGTGAAATAAATATACAATAATGCATAAAGTGCCTATAGTAAATAGGATGAAAAAATCTTTTAATAGTATGATTTCCAACCTAAAAATAATGTTTGTGAAAAAGAGTTGGAAAAAATACAAAACTGTGTGATTAGAATCTATATTCCTATGCTTTATTTGTAATTGCTTATTAATATAATTTAATATTTCCCTTAAAATATTGTATAGAGATTTTTGCTTTTATAACAAAATATTACAAATGTATATTATAAAATTTATAACTTTATAATATTTTAAGTATTACTGAAATATTTTCAGATATGATATTTAGCTTCTTCAAAATAGATGGTGAATACAGAAGTAGATAGTCACTTCCTATGGAATTTGCAAATAAAAAATTATCATCACCATTTCATTCACATTTCTATTGCTGCTACATGCTCAATTATGACAAGAAGCAATGAAATCTATCTATTCCCATTATTCTATCTATCTATTCTATCTATCTATTCCCATTATTCAGAGAGTAAAAATTCTCCCAGTGATTTATAACGTTTTAAGAATTAAGAGTTTTAGACACTTTGCAGAATAGGTGCTATGCTATTTTAACAATTAGGTATTTATAAAATTCCTAATACTAACAACTAACGTAAACTATATCCACACACATATTTAATCTGAACCTCAAGACTTACGTGTATGAATTTTAGAAGTAGCAGTTTAGATTAACTGTGCATTTACTATTACGAATTTAACCATATTTTCTTGCCCAAATAAAGTGGATTTTGTTATTGATGTTGTTTCTTTTGTTCTTGCATTATCTACTCAATTTCTGAAGACATGGTTATCACTTCTTTTGGCAATGTCTTTTAATTCTGTCCCATTTTTTTTCTTTTTGGATCTTTCATTCCTTTAAATGTTGTATGTTATTCTTGAATCACCATTAAGAGATAAATTATGTTCAGAATGTTCTATTACTTACCTAGGGGTACTATGATTTTAGTCCCTGCAAATAACATACATGATGTGACTAATTCTTCAGACATTGAAAATTCTGCATTTCAAAGGGAAAAGGTCTTTACTTTCTTGCACTGTCTAGGGACACTCCCATTCTTCACATCTGCTAAATTATTTGTTAGTTATTCATTCTCTTTACCACCATTAATTTTCTTTCTATTTCTCCTTTCCTTTTCACCCTGATCTTGGATGTACTTTAAAAATTTTTTCTTGTTCAGTGATCCTAATAAAATATTGGAACATAATGAAATTGTATGTATGTGCTTCTAATTCATTTTTCAATACAGGCATATGTTTTCATTTTTAGTATACTGCAGGTATATTTGGATATCAATTGAATTTATCAATTTTGTACTTGGTTAACCATATACTGTGTATTAAAGATTTCTCTTCAAGTGATTCTGTCATAATTATATTTATCTTTCCATGACTCTTATTTTGCAAAATGCCAAACAAAAATCATACACATCTCTTTTGCTTTACTTTCCATCCATGGTAATGGGGATTAAACCCAGGGTCATGCACATGCTAAGCATAGGCTCTACCTCTGAGCTAAATCCTAGTCTCCCCATTCATTTCTCTTAAATGTTCTTTTATAATTTATCTTTTGACTATTTATCCTAGATACTAAGATCTAAATGACATTGTAAAATTCACAGAATTGGTTTTTGTTCATTTCCCAGAGTTCATTATTTCTACTTATAAGTCAATGAGTACATTTTTCAGATCAGTGAAGATAGAAGAATGCATTTAAAAAGTCTTTCTAGCAACAGTAAATCAATCTCAATCTACATATCTTCTGTAAGAAAATGTAATTTTCAAAGGACATTATACGATATTGCTGGGATTGTTATTATTAAAAGGAAAGGAATAACCAAATAGTAAGAATGTTACCTTAATGCCAGAGAGGAAGCCTGATATATGTCAATGTAGGAGAGAAGCTTTCATGTTTATGAAATCACCAACTGAATGAAAATTATGATGAATATAATCCTTACAAAGTTCCAGCTGAATAATTTAAAGAAAATTAAAAACCTATCTGAAAACTTAAACAGAAATTCAAGGCATTCAGAATAGCCAAAGTTATCTTGAAAAGGAGCAAAGAATATGGAGGAATCAAACTTTCTGATTTAAATTTTACAATCATGATAAAAATAATATAAACAAAAGAAACTGCACATAAGGATAAACATTGAGAGTACAAAATCAAATTCTTATATTTATAGGCAATTGATTTTCAACAAGAATACTTGAGAATGCAATGAGGAATGAATCTATTTTTTCATAAAAGGACTTTGGAATAACTGTATATCCACATGCAAATAAAAGTTGGAATCCTACTTTAAACCATATATAAAAATTAATATAAATCATGTACCTTAATATGAGGGAGGAATGTAAGGATGAATTGTAAGGTATGAATTACAACTCCATAAATCTGCTTAATATATTAGAAGACATGAATACTATATTTAAAGGGTCAATAAAATCTCATAACTCCAAATAAAGGAAATGTTTCCAGGTATTTCCATTTCTGCTGACTCATTAACAGCAGAAGCACTATTGTCCTACAAGGCCTTTTTCTAAGTTTCCTCTGCCTAGATATTCATGGCTAGCAAGACTTCAGAATTAAAATCTTGAATATTTGCAGAAGAGTTACTTACTTGTATTGGAATTTTAAAAAGCGTTTTTGATACAATTTTTGCCTAATAAAATGATAAAAATAATAGCAAAAACAAAGTTTTAGTAACGGTAGCTAATAGTTATTAAAAGTTTAATTTTGAATCAGTGCTTAATAATTCATGTTCCAGGTGCTTTAGAAGCACCAACTTCTTCAATCCTTAACGTAACTGTGATGTTGGAAGCTTTATGTCATCCATTTTACAGATAAGCACAGAAATGTTCAATAAGTTGTCTGAGGTTACAGAGCTAGAGAGAATAGGATTAGACTTCTGTCTGGATTCAGTTTGTGCTCTTAATTTCTATGCTTCTAATAGCAACATGGTTAATTGTAAAATGTTAAAGAAGAGAGCTAAAACTTCATATGCTATTGAAGACATGACCACTTTATCTAAACAAACAAGTAAATCAGCAATATAAAAAGCAATAATAAATAATATAGATCTGTAATATGAAATGAATATGTGATTATCATTAATAGAAAATAAATATTGATATAAAGTATAAAGAAAAACTTAGCTACAAAATGAGATATATTTATAGTTTTTATTCTTTTCATAACTAGTAGAGGGGAAGTTGTGTTATCCCTGGATAAAGGTAGGACAATAAAACACCATGACCCTGAAGTGCCCCTGTCTGTTTTGAAGAACCTAGGTTATGAGGTTATGGGAACAATGAGGACATCTCTAGGCCAGAAAATCCAGATAACTATTATCTTGAAAGACACTGGTCTATCTCATGTGTGCTGGCAGTCAGGGCAAGTGAGTGTGATCTGTAGAGAGCTGCTTCCTTGCATACATGCCAGGTTCCTTAGGATGCTGGTCAAATAAGGGGGCAAAGCAGGCTAAGCTATTAATGTCACTGTTTCTACAAACTTGCTTATATAATTCCCTTCCCTTGGCAACTGGTGCAGAATTAAGGACACTATGGAGAAGACAATGGCCACTCATCCAGATGGTCACCTCTGGAAAAAGTGTTGTGAGGGATGGAGATGCCATTTTCTGCTGTAACTTCATGAGGAACAGAGCTACTATTAGTGAAGCATTGTGACTGATAGAGATTCTATCCTGTCCCCATGGCACCTTCCCTATAAACATTTTCCAGTAAACTTTATCTCTAGTACACCATGTCCAGCACACTTTATCTCTAGCACACCATCTCCAGGTATTCTCTTTGGTCTCTCAGCAGCTATCCAACTGTCCTGCTGCAACCAGGTGGTGAATATCCCAGCAGTTTATGGGTTTTGTATTTTCTTTTTTCCTGCAAGTATGTATCTTGTCAGCAGTGTTGATATAATCAGTTAGTATGTATGAAATTATGAAAGACTGAAAAAAATCTTGTATGTTACTTAAAGAAGTCTTCCAAATATCAGGAAATATTCAAATAGGAATTTCTTGTTGATAATAGTGACTCAGGTAAGAAGACAGAAAGACAGCCTTGTGTGCCCTTGGTGGGCATTACACAAAAATGGATTTGAAAGAAGTTATAAAAGGTTATTTCAATGATAAATTAGGCAAATATACTAAAAATGAGAATTAAATATGCAGGTACAGTTCCTCATCTCATAGGAAATAGAGCCTCTTCCAATTATAACAGTCCTTACTAATTATTATAAAATACTAATGAGAAATATATACATTTTTAACAAAGCTAATAGATCATCTGTCTATAAAATCATGATAGGATTAGATGATTTAAGATATTGATTTTGTTACTCAATTTTTTATCAAGAACTAAAGGGTCATGCAAAGTAGTTGTAAATTATTGAATTAGACATAGTTATTTTGGTCATCAAACAAACATCAGTAGAATCTTTCCTGTGGTCAATGAAGTATCTCCGACATCAGAGAATGCAGCAACAGTATATATCTGTGATACTATCATATGAGAATTTTGAAAAGTATGAATGGATTATAGAGATGAAGAAAAGTACATGTCATTGAAACAATTCAGGGACAATAATCAGATGCATTACACATTCCATCTACTTAAATATTACCTTATAATTTGTATATTTCATCTTAATTTATTCCACTAAGAATTTTACTAGTTTGAATTGTAACTTTATAACCACATGTATGTGCATGTTGCAAGATACACAGTTTAAGCTATAATGTAGCTGTCTTTTGGGACCAGCATGACTTCTGTTTATAAATATTAATGTCAGGAGCAGCAAATAAATTATTGCTTTGAACTTCATAGCCTTGGACGTCTTGACTGCTGCATCCGGGAATCTTTGCATGCAAAGGAGTAGAAAGACATGCCCATTGGTAGGTGGCTGCTGTTATTAGGGAAGATTCCATGCATGGTGTAGAATTTATGGGTTTGAAAAATTTGAATTCAGATGCCTGGGATGAAAAAGATACCAGTATGACTAACTAGACTCGTGGCACTGGCTGCCTGAAAGAGGAAGAATTACTGTGCAAGTGATAATTCCCCAACCAGGTCAAATTCCTCACAGTTTCTCACTTATTCTCTACCTTGAAGAACCCCTCCTCACAATAAATTCCTTTGGTGTGTTTCATTATAAATAAAGCATTCACAAGTATTTCCCTTTGTTAGGATCAGACCCATCAGGACTCTTCCATCTCTCAAGACCTTGCTTGAAATATTTTCCTGTGTCTTTTGCTTATTTCTTAATATTACTCTTTCAGACATTTTATTTCCAGCCAGCCTACACCTCTGAGGGTTACTTATTCCATCCCCCTCCAGGTTGTGGGTGACATAAACACACTATAAGATTAATACAGGCTTTAGGAATATTTGTGCGTTATTGGCATTTAATTTACACACAGATTATACAAGTAAAGATTTCAGTGATCATGTAGCCAGTAGTATGCAGTCTGAGATGAATGTTCTGTTAGCCTATTGATATTGAAAGGCTCAAATTAAACAATAGAGAGTGTGCAACATCATGATACAAAATTATAGTTGTTGAAAAAGAGCAAAGGTTGTAACCATTATTGTTGGCAGTGTGTAGAGAGTAATGATAGGGTATCTGTCTTTTAAAATTGCAACGACAAAAATCTTTTATATAAAGAGTAAATAATATGCAATTTCTCAATGAACTAAATTCATGATAATTTTTTTGAGTGGCAGGTCTATAACAATACAGAACAAAGTGTAAAAATATCATTTCTGGGGAAAACTTAGAGTGGTTAATGAGGTTAATACATTACTGTGAAGGGGTTTTTAATGACTGACCAAGAACAAAAAGCATTTTAAACAGAGATCTCAGCATCTAAGTGAACAAATTATTGTCAGATGACTTAAAATCCAGTCCTGATTGTAAGCATTTAAATGCACATTGATCTGGGCCATGTCATTTAATTTTTAAAGTTACACTTCTTATGTTTAAAACAATAAGATACTTGAACCAGATGAGCCAGGTAGTGCAGAATCAAAATGATTAGGACATAATAGATTAAGGAGGTAGATTAGATATTTGAAAGAAAAAACATTATCTAGGTAAATTTTTATTGAATTTTAAGGGTGATACTTATTAAATGTTATTGTATGGGAAATTAAAAAAGGAAATTATGGAGAATATAAATTATAAATTTTCTTCTCTTGAACATTATCCTTTTTAAGGTTTTTTTTTTTAATTAAAAAAACCTATTACCAGGACAATCCTAATAATCTATTTTATCAATCTGAGTGCATCTTGCCTATACCCTTACAAATCATGCTCTTCTTGGTTAACAACACACTCTTTTTGCAACTCTGATCTTGACATTTCTTTATTCATATAGAGTTGTAACATATCTGAGACGTCCTTTGGTTTGACCTTCACTCTTTTCTCTCAGCCAGTGGTCATTGTTTCTAATTCCAGCGTCTTTTACTAGTCCCCACTGTGGATTCCTTCACACCCATCTTTTTCTCATGGAAACTGCTGTGGACGAACAGCTCCACAGTACCAAATGGACTGTTTAACTGGAGATTTGATGACACTTTCAATCATCAGTCTTCTTTCTCTTCTTTCTTTTATTTCTTCCAGCTTTATTGATGTATAGTTGAAAAGTAAAAATTGTTTATATACAGGGTATCCAGTGTCATGATTGATTAGATTCATTTCCTTTCACTGTCCTTATACACAAGCTTTAGGCACACACAGTTCTTCCTAGGCTTTAAAAACAGCAACAATAGCAGCAAGGGTAGCAATGAAATACTTCCCTAAATCTTAAAATACATTTATGCTACCAACTTTTTATTTTTACTAACTTATTACAAAGTGTCACATAAAACAAACAAGTTTACAGTCACAGGTGTGATCTTAAAGTCAACTTTGATAGCCTCTCCTTGGTCGAAGCTATATGCTATATAACACATTCTTAAATACTTCCAAAGTTGAGGAAACTCTTAGAACAGAATTTTTAAAACTTTTCCTCTTTTTCACTCTTCTTTTACACATCTGTGGCTGCTCTCTTTTCATTGATCAGCTGCTTAGTTTTGTGCATTCAAGAAATTTGTCCTGACTCTTATGTGACCTTTACTGATAGATAATGCAATAGTCATAGCATAGATCAGAACTTACGGATTAAAAAGCAACTTCAAGATGTGATTTAGCTCAGGGAGGTGTTCACCCTCTCTTATTAAATCACAATAAAATTCTAGAAAATCATAAATATAAAAATAAATAGTGGACTGTAGTAAAGTTAGCTAATGTTCACACATAGTAATCTGCATAGAAATCTGCAGAGCTGTTTTGGCAGTTTTATTCATAATTGCTAAAACTTGGAAGTAAACAAAAAGCCTTTTAGTAGGCAAGTATTTTAAATCTGGATATACAGATGATGAAGTCTTATTCAGTCTACAAGTAAAAGAGGAAAAACAGGAAGCTTAAAAGACCTACTATTTACTGAAAGAAATGAGTATGGAAAGGTTAAATCCTGCATGTGTCCAACAATGTTGTGGAAAATTCAAAGCTATGGAGAAAGTTAAAAAGATTGGTGGATTTCTAGGGGTTATTGGAGGGAGAGGAATGAATAGGCACACACAGAGAACTTTTTGAACCCTGAAACTATTTTGAATGATACTGTCATGGTGAAGGCATGTTGTTGTGCCCAATCTTATACAATACTATGGAATTTAGGTGATACTGATATATCAATTTGTAACCAATGGGTCACTCTTGTGCACATGTTGATGGGTGGGGAAATCTATGCAGTGTGTAGGCAGGACATGTATGAAAAAAATCTCTGTACCATCTTCTCAATTTTCCTGTGAACCTAAAACTGGCCTCAAATAAAAACTTTATTTAAATTATTCCATACTTGCTCCAACTAAAATGATAGATTACTCTATGTCAACGCAAAATTTTAAGTTCTGAAAAACATGCAACATACTAGGCCAAAAAAAATTGTTTTTTTAAAGAAATGTCCTTAAGTTTATATTTTACAAGGGGGAAATAAGTATGAAAATAAATGGAATATTTTGCATATTTCAAAGAGAAAAATAAAGCACTAAAATTCTCTTGAAAATATCTGGCAGGGTTAGGAAAAATTACAAATACAGACAGTGAAGTTATGAAAGATTTTGTAGAGGTTTGGGTAAAGGACTAAGGAAATGAGAGAGCAAGAACATATCAGATAAAATGAAGACTAACTATAAATTACTGACGTGGTTGAAGAAGCAATAAGCAGACCATTGTAGCTGTAGCAAGGTAAAGAATGTCAAGTGAGGAAGGAGGAGGCAGGTCATTTAGAGTCTTTTTTTTGGGTGGGGGTACTGGGGTTTGAACTCAAGGGCATTCAACCACTGAGCCACACCCTCAGTCACATTTTGTATTTTATTTTGAGATGGGGTCTCACTGAGTTGCTTAGTACCTTGCCCTTGCTGAGGTTGGCTTTTTTAACTCGGGATCCTCTTGTCTCAGCCTCCCAAATCACTGAGTTTGCAGGTGTGCACCACTGTACCTTGCTCATTTATGTTCTTAAAAATAATTTTTAATTTTTGGCCATTACATGAGTAAGGACTTTGAAGGAAGAAATGACCCAACATGACTCATTTAATAATTAAACTTTGTGTCTGGAGAATAATTGAAAATATACATTAGGTGACCTAGGGCAGAGGCCACTTATCAATTAGGAATCTAATTGTAGACAAAATAATATTGGTTTAAATTGGGTAAGATAACAACTTTCTCTGTATTTTGAATGAATAACAAATGGGAACTTTTGATGATTCAAATTATTTTTAAGAGTATTTAAGTTCTTGGTTCAAGCATGTAGAGGAATGGTGTTATCATTTATCACAGTGGGAATTACTCTTAGAGACCCAAATATGGGGAGTGCTGGAAGCTATGTTTACAGGATAAAGTGAACATTTCAGTTAGATGTCCAGATGGATACCTTGTTTACTGTAAAATATGTAAGTTGAAATTTAAGTGAATAGTCGGGAAAAACACATATGAATCATCAGAATATAGATAATATTTAAAATAAGTGAAATATTTAAGAAAATTCTTAGAGCTATAAAAACAAGAATAAACTTGTCACTATTCAAAATATGAAAGATTAAAGTGGTAAGAATAGTTAAGCAAAAGATAATGAAAAACTCAAGATGAGAAAGGAAAATAAAGAGTAGGTGGAATCTTGGAACCAATAGAAGCTTCAATAAAGAGAAAGTGATATTGTTTTCTGGATAAGTGTTGATATGTTAATATTATGAAAGACTCATTATTGACTATCATATTTACACTGTGGAGATCTGTGACCTTCATGAAGGTGGGAGAGATAAAAGAATGAAAAGGAGATATTTGTGACAAATGTAAATGTTTCCAGAACTTTAGCTGCAAATCAAAGAAGAAAAAGGCATGGATAAGAATAGAAAAACTGACCAAAAAGAAAGGGTTTTTATTTTTATTTTTTAGACTTATTACATATGAGTTTAATAGATTCCTTCATATTACATTAAATAAATGCCATTCCATGCATAATTTTTTAAAATTAGAGCTTCATAGTCATACATAGTTGTTGGGTTCATCCTGACAAACTCATACATGCATGGAATTCCATTGCGGTTCATGATTCCTCTTTTCCCTCTAGTCTTCCTTCCCTTCTCCCATTCTTCCTATACTCTACAAGACTTCCTTTTACTTATTTATTAATTCTGCACACACATTTTTGAGGGTAAAGATTATGGCTTAATAATTCTTTAATAGCCTGTTACTAATCCAGTGGTAGAAATATTATAGCTACACTCCATTACAAACTTTATAACTGCATGAATAAATGAATGAGTTTTGTCCTGTTTTCTTCATAATCTTCCTCTTAAGGTGATCTCTTCTATTCCTACAACTGCAATTAGTTCTTCCATGAAGCCCAACTCAAAATTTAAAAGAGGCCTTTATTTATATTACCTAAAGGTTTTCTCAAGCATCTCCTTCCATGGATAACACAATGGTAATTATTTAATCTAAATTTATTTTGGTCATTTTTTCTTGGATTGAAAAATGAACAAACTAATCTTAAATTTCTTCAAACACTGAGCAATGATTCTGTAGTATGATTATCTATCTACTAATGTGCCTTGTATATTTCCATATTTATTCAACTTCTCGTCAACTTTCACTTGTACACAGGAATTACAAATAACATTTCTATGTATTGAAAGAGATGGAAATTCATTTATTCCTTGGTGTGGAGAAGTGCTTCCCACATTTGCAAGAAATGGTACATCATCTATTTCAACAAATCAAAACAAAATATTGCAGAATTAAAGAATGTCCTCAAAAGCAATCTGCTCCATGTTTGTATGTGTATGCAGACACACTTACATTTTAAATTAGATATTAAATTAGATATTAATGTGCTTTTAGCCTGCAAAAAAGAAGTTTGAATATGAATTATTCAAAAAGCAATCATCTAAGATGTCTGTGGGAAAACATTCTTTTCAGATGTCACTTCATTTAGACACATTGCACACTAATGAGGATAGTGAATGGATGTGTTTACGAATATATAAGCGTAATGGGACATATTTTAAGAATAAACTTTTAGTAGGACTGGATTAAACCCACATCTAAAAATTAAAAATAAAATTAGCAAAGAAATACACAAAGAAAAACATGCATACGCCCTGAAAACTCAGAAATTAAAATAGTCACACTTGGGAATCTCAAGGCATTTTCACCAGGCAATGTGGGAAGGAGATTAAAAAAAAGGAGACTATCTGCACTCTGAGGAGGAAGATAAAAATGTACCCACAGAAGTTAACTTTCTTGCCTCAGAACTCCAATGGTAGTTAAGAAATCTAATGCTGGAAAAGCAAAGAGGTGGGGAGGGTCCCTCAATACGCCTGTACAGGAAGACCTAAGTAAGGTGGTGGAGTGTTTATGGAGTGGGGTCTCTCCTCCCTATTTCTTCTCTGAGCAACATGACTGATGATTGGAGGTGGAATAACAAGTTTTCTCTTCACTAACTCCTAAAGATGACATTAGGTGTAAAAAGAAGACCCTGTCCCAAGAAACAGGGAGAATGAAGCCTTTGACTTGGAACACAACTCTTTATCAAGTTTTTTTCTAGCTATATTTATAACAGTCTATCAAAGATAATTTTGTATTCTTGTTTTTGTAATAAAATAAATGTAAACTTTACCTTAAGATGAAATAAATGGAGAAGTGAAATGTATTGCCCCTTACAACTCACGTAAATTTTAAGCAACTAATGAAGTTTTTCTACAAGAATAATATAACCAAGAATCTAGACAATTGATATTATTTTCAATGAGTGCTCAATATACTATGAAACAGGGGATAATATCGCCAAATGAGAATATTTCATATTAAAATGGAACTTTAAAAAATTATATCATAAACAAATCATTTGGGATTCTCTGCCTCTAATTTGTATTTTTGGCAAAAATCAAGTGTCTATTAAATCTTGAAAGTAGAACAGTCCACTTTGAAGAGGGAAAAGCAATGTAAATTTGTTTTAAAAGGGAAATTTGAAAGGGGAAAAAAAACTTTGGAAAATAGATTTGATAAAAAACAGTGAATCAAAAAAATTTACAAATATATGCAATTCGAAAGTAATAAAAATCATTTTAAAATAGGAAAATTTACCTCTAATAGTAACTCACAACTTGAGTCAATTTTCCAAGAGGAAAATTAAGGTGTATAAAACCTAAAACATATCTTGAAAACTACCTTAAATAACTGAAAATATGAAAACAGTTATTGAGTAGTTACCAAGTGGACATGATCCAACAGCATGTCTTCCCTGAGGATGTTCACTGATAGTAAAACAGGCAACCAAAAGTGAAATTATGCTCTCAATAATCTCTGATGGCATCACGTCCTGGAATCCCAAATCAATTTCATAAAATACATGTGTAAATATTAATCTTGAAACAATATGATTTTTATCTTCACTTCCTTAATCAGGCAAAGACTTCCCGAACTGAACCAAAGATTATACAAATCATTAAGGAAAAGTAAAATAAACTTGCAAATCAGTAATATTGGGAATTTCTGTCCATCAAGGATACTATTAACAGTGAAAAGGCATATCAATGAACAAAATTATTCTCAAAGAGGAACTACTAAAATATGCAAAAGACAAGGGTGTTTTAAAAAAGTTGTGCAAAAATTTATATGAGTAATATAAGAAAAAGTACTCAATGTCTGTAATGATTAAGAAAAGGAAAACTGAAATAACAGTCAGAATGAATAAAAAATAGTAAGCCTAGAAATACTCAAGTCTGTTCAGTTTGTGGAACATCGATCAATTTCATATGCTGATGATGAAATATAATTTGGTACAAACATATGAAAATTTTGTGAACATGTTTGTTATTACCTATCAAAGTTGAATGTATGCAAATTCTAATACCTATTTTTTCTTTCCTCATTTCTAGCTCAGCAAATTTTTGTACATATGTGACTGTAAATCATGTACAAAGTGTTCAGAGAAGCATTATTCAAAATAACCTAAAACTGAAATGATCCAAATAGCTAATAAAATGGATTTGGAAACCCTTTGGTAAAATATTTTAGTGGATCATTTTATAGCAATGAAAATGAGTGAACCATGACCATATATATAAGAAAAAATGTCAAAAAGTATTATTAAGCACCAAAATAAAGATACAAAATAATTGTACTGCACTATTTTGTTTAAACCATCACCAAAGTGATGCCATAACACACAGTTAAAAATAAAGAAAGTTTATTTTTGGTGGATGAATTGGGTAATGGAGATTCTTTCATTTCTTGATCTAGACGGTGGACTCCCCAGTGTGTTCACTATATGGTAATCAATTGATCCATACCACAAAATCTATAAACTTTACATTATATGTACAGATATGGAAAAAGCCAAGCATAGTCACAGTTACATTATATTGTGATTTATAATATTGAAAATTTAGAAATTATTTGAATGTTTTATCAACAAGTGATGTGCAAAGTTGATATGAAATATTGATACAATAAAATACCATGCAAATAAGTACATGATATATTAGAGGAATATTTAAAGACATGAAGAGAAATATTGTAAATTAAATAAAGATTAAAATTTAGAGTGGATGCATATTATATTTATATTCATAAAATTCTCACATTTTCTATTTACTGTTCCTCACATCATCACTCATTATTTCCCTATGAAATATTATCTTCCAAGGGTTTACATACACATGTACACCAATTTTATTTTCAACTTCCTCTGCATTCTGTTATATACTGTTAAGAAAAGAGTACCAGGGCATATACTACTGCAGATATCCATCCAATGAATGATAAAAGCTCTGGATTATGTAATAGCTCGTGGCGAGTGAATGTTCCATTGTGTCCCCTTGATTTCACTGACATCTAAAACTTATCTTCCTTTCATTTCACTGTCATATTTCTTTCTGTCACAGCTTTTATCAGGGGAAACATTTTTGACCCAGAAAACCTGCAACACAGAAAGTGATATTTTTGTACTGCTCCCAAGGAAAAAAAGGGTCTCCTAAATATGAGATATTTTAAAGTAGCATAAGGAAAGTCTCCTAAGAAATTATTGCAGAAACAGGTACAAATTGAGAAGCTTTTGAATCATTGGAGTCCTATGCAATGCTGGAGTACATTTATAAACATCAAGCTGTCTGGAAGCATTGAATCCTGATTGCATCATGCTGACTGAAAATGTGGTAGAAATTGCATACCAGGATGAAACAACATGTTCAGGAAAGAATTCAGAGTCTAGCAACAGGTGGCTGAACATAAAACCCATATAAATGAAATATGTATATCAGCCTATTAATGATGATTATCTCAAGGGAACAAAGTATAGTTTATCATATTTATTGTTATCATTTGTAAATTAACAATGACTGTAGTGAAGCTAACAAACAGAACATTAATTTTGTCCTCATTTCATTCCATAATTGCTGCCATGCTTCTTATATCTAGTTAAATGTTAAAAGTAGAATTATCATTTCAAAAGCCAGAATTTTGTATTGGGTTTTTCTACTATAAAATTATTACCTCCTAAAAATAAGTATAAAATATTTACTTAAGTTACTACTCAATTCAGGGAAACACTAAAATCTACTGCTTTATCATAAGTGTAATGTGCATGTAGATTTCATATTCTCTGTACTAACAATATAACCTAAACAATATATTATAATATTTGAAAGCTGATTTGTTCAAGTGCACTTTCTCTTATTACTATAATGTCATTCAGAGTACTACTACAGAGTGCAAAATAAAATTTCATTATTGATTAGAATACACGTTTAAAGGTCAGCTCTAGCTAAGCATTTCAAAACTTGATTGGATTATGCTTGTTAAAGTTTCTGCACACCTTTGAAATTCAAAGTAATTATACCTCAACAATCTATTGGCAGAAAAATTATGGTTATGTTGCAAAATGTGACATTATTAGATCAAACTAGGCATTTCTAAACCCATGGCATTTAAGGGTTTCTGGAAATTTTAAAGGAGACCAAAAATTAAGCTTATATTGTTTTTATGCTAAAATTTATAAATTATATGTCATTTCTTTTAGTAGTCCAGATTTATGCATATCTTTAATATTCACGTAACTGTGGAAATATTCCTGCATTGTGATCTTTTAGTGCTACAAAATAGTTTAAATATTTGTTCCTTACATTAAACTTCACAAATCTTCATTTCATTATCTCTACTTTCCAAAGAAAAAGCATGTTCTCAGTTATATTATTTTTGTAATTTCTCAATTTTTAAACCTGTTAAAATTATTTCTCTAGAGACGGTCTATGGTTTGTCACTTTTAAAACATGCTACTGTGACAAAACGTCTGCCAAAATAATATGACTGATTACATTTCATCTTATGTGTATACAATATTAATTTGTAAATGGAAATAGCATATTCCAATAAAACATGTTAAAACTTTTCTTGAATATAGTACACAACTGAAAAGCATATTGATGTTATTGCATATATCTCCTTGAACAATTGTGTATAACCTGAATCCTGATTCATAATATTTAATCAGTTGTTTACTTGGCTAATATCCAGGTACTCCAAGTATACTTTCAATCTCTGATAAACAATCAAAAATTAAATGGTTAAATGTCTCCATGTTTATAGAGGTTATTACATTTCAATTCAAAACCTAATATTAAAATGAAAAAAATTAAATTTGCTTTGAGAGTAATGTAACAGGAGTATTTTAAGAAAATGTATTAGTTTTAGTAAACCATTTTATATATAATCTGCATTTATTAAAATATGTGATGCAAATTGTTCTTTAAATGACTAATTTAGTTTATATACAGAATTAATAAAGCATTTAGCAAAATTATCCATTAAGAAATTCTTTCAACATTTCCAAAAATTCAAAATATTTTGAAAGAGAAAGAAATCCAGAGTGCACTAAATGACCTGGTGGAATTCTGTTTTACATGTCTTAAATCATCTCTCATGCCTTCTTGTGAAAAGAAATGGAATTAAATACAATATCAGGCAATAGATGAATAATAAAATAACTCATAATATTCACAGAAAAGTGGTTCATGCTTTTTAGAAAATGTCCAGGTAAATATAAAGGAGAATACGTTTATATCAATCAGAGATTTTTTTTCATTTTTTTCAGCATGTTAAAATACCAGTCCCTTGTAGATATGAAATATGGAACTAGGGTGTGTCATAAATTATTAAAACCTTGCATAATTATTGTGGTCTCTTATATGATTATGACTTAAATTTATGGAATAAAGATCAACATTATCTCCTTTCTAAGGAGTGGTCTTTAGGCCTAGCATATAATATTCTCCTAATTCAGTTAATAAATCCTCCAAAAAGCTTACTGTGTTGTTTGCTGAAACAGAATCCATACTATTATTTTTCAGATGCTTTTCATTCACACAAAATGGAATACTAAGATGTTATCATTGTTGAACCTGAGTCATGGAAAATAGAAATCAATAGAATAATTGGTAGAAAATTGTAGTGAATTTGGTTCGAATATAAACTTTACATGAAAATATTTTTGACAAGTCATCTAATCAGGGATATATGAAGTAACAGTACCTGAAAGAACTACCAGGGAGATTTTCTTTAGAATAACATTAAACTTGTATGGAATTTTTTGACCACAATATCACTTTTCACCTACCATATGTTTTCATAAATACATAACCAAGTTCACTATAATTTCATTAATTAGCTAAATCTTCAAAGAGCTAGTGTTTATATACAAAAATAATGCATGTGAAATATTAAGCAAGTACAAAAATTTGTATGGACTCATTGGAGCAATCATATTAACTCTTATTCCTATGGCCTTCCCTGTACACACTACACTCTGTGGGTGTTATTTCTCACCTTCTCTATATGATAACAGTAGGAGTTACTGAGTTTTGAAGTCCTCTATTCTGCAGAAATGAACCAGCACTAACTCCAACTCTGTTCAATAATTGAGAGGGGGAATCTACCAAAAGTAGGGCTCAAGTCTAAATACTGCTGCCAGTCAATTATGTTGTCCTCAAAAGAAGATCTGAGAGTCACATGTTCATGACCATATACATAGATATATTTGCATATGTGTATATAAAGTAAAAATGTTAAATTAATAGGTTCCATAACAAGTAATACCAATAAAATATTAATCATATTTAGTAATTCTAATTAATCTCGTCAAATGTTATTTGGTGTGGTGTTCTATAAGTATGTTAGTTTTGTTATTTCAGCTTTGGTTAACTCATCTATAAATTAAAAGTAATATTAGTTCTTAACTCATATATTTTGTTGAGTTTAAAGTTCTAAATATATCTTGAACACAATGATGGCTGGCAGATAGAAAATTATCTTGCATATGCAAATTTCTCTTATTCATTGGAATACAAACTCTGAAATACAGGAATTTTCTGTTTTGTTCAGAGCCACATTCTCAGTACTCATTGAACACTTGGGAAACAGTGTTTGATTGCTGAATATTATTTGAAGGAACAATTGAAAATTCTAAGTTGTAGTGGGGGCTGTGATATGTCACCTGGATTCCTCATCTGATACTCAAAGGTCAGTGCCCTGGAATCTAGGTGCTGGTGGCTAAATGACTTCAGGAATTGCCTCAAGCAGAAAAACTTGCCTTTGCAATAGTCCTGACTAGAAGTGATCCACATTGACCATTCAAGGCCAGGAAATACAGTGTGCTCCCCAACAACAAATACATGGATAAAGGACCTCCCCACCAACAAACTTTCTGTAGAACTATGAAATCAATTAACGTATTTTTGGGTACTGTGTTTCATTTCAGTTTTTGACTCAGTTCAACCTCACTTCTCTCACACCTTTTCACTGGTGTTGATCCCTAAAACACTCCCTAATAATCTTCCTATGTCCATAGCTCCATGTTGAGGTGGAGGTCTGTTTCCCATGGAACAAAAGGGAAACAGTTTTTGAAATTGTGTTTCAAAATGTGCTTGTTAAGCTGCCTTATGATTAACATTTCACAAGTATGTATGCATAAGCCTGCATAATTTATATATGTGGATGATGTGGATGTATGTTAAACTCTACTATTACTCTATTCATTTGGTATTAACATTTTTAAAGAAAACCCTAAGTCTCAAGGCTGGAAATCAATTTCCATTATTCATTTATTGCAAATGGTAGTCAAAAGGAAATGGACTGCTTCTAGCATGCCTTTCTTCTTCCCTATTCCAGGGGAGTGATTTTAAGGAGTATTTACATGACTTCAAATCTAGCAATTTATTAGAAGAGTAAACTTTCAGAACAAGCATGGTGTGTTGAATGAACAGTTCCTATAAATAGTCAAGGTACAAGATCTTATCATATCATCAGATGAAAGGAGGAACATTTGATTGTCAGCATGATCAGTGTTTCTTAGTATCCATTACTGATAAAAAGGAAAAAGTGATGACAATATGCATGGGGAATTACTTTCCAAACACACCAAAGAATGTCTATAACAACTCAGGTACTCAGATGGTAACATCAGATCTATCAAGAAAAAATTTTAATTTCTCTCTCTGTTTCTCTCTGCTTCTCTTTCTCTCTCTCTCCTGCTCTTTCTCCTCTTCTCTCTCTCTTTCTCTCTCTCTCTCTCTCTCTCTCTCTCTCTCTCTTTCTCTAGCATTTGGGATTGAATACAGGGGTGCTTTGCCACTGAGCAATAGGGTCTCATTAAGTCCCCCAGGCTGGCTTGGAACTTGCAGTCCTCTTGACTCAGCTTCCAGAGTTTTGCTGGACTTAAAGGCACCACTGCAATTGGCAAAAATTAGAATTTCAAATAAAGTGAGGGAGAAAATAATTATATTTAATATATATGTTATTATGTAACCAGTTTTGGAGATTACTTACTCTTTTGAAAAAACAGAGCATAATACTTTTGAAGGAAAACAAATTAACTATTTGCAGTTGATCTATTTACAGTTGATACAATCATTCAATTGAAATGTTAAGAAAATCAACTGGATTCTGAGAATTATTGATTATTGTATGGACTAGCAGAGCATTCTTATTAATGGTTGTCATGCTACTGGTTAGCCATATCACATAAAAAAGAAAAAAATTCTTTATCCATATAGTATAAGAGAATATATTTGAAAACTTTTATTTGGATTAACATGAAAATGCAGTAATATAATTAATACTATTATTTGGAAGTAGTAGGTAATAAAGGGTAGACATTTTGCAATTAGATTTCTTTGGCTGACCTACTGGGAGACATTGAGTAGTCATTTCAGTGCTTTAAACCTTGTCTGTCCATTAACAAAATTGGGAAGATTAAATAGCAACGTGGGGTTGGGGGTGTAGCTTAGTGTAAAGCTCTTGTCCAACATGTTGGACACCCTGGGTTTTATCTCCAGCATTGCAAAAGCGTAAAGCCCCTGACCCATAGTGAACTGGTCAAAAATATTCACTGAAAATATTTCATTGTTGAGATTGTACTTACCACATTATTCTGTTTGTAGGAGCCTTCCTTTTTCAGTTGACTCAAGGCATCAGAGCTATCTAAAACTGTTAGCATTTAACATAAATCACAAAATATGTATCCATGTCTCAGAACATACACAAAACCACTGATTATCATGACTAGCGTATTCTTGAAATTTGATGTTTGTTAGTCTCTTTTTCAAAGTAAGTATAGAGGTTTAGCAGAAGAACTGTATATGCTTATATTTATAAATGGTGTGGAATAAATGAATGAATAATAGTGTGGTATTAAACATCATTCTGACACCATCAAGAATGTAGATGCTTTTGGTTTTACAGTTTTCAGAAGTTTATGCTCAGGAAGTTGAAAAAGGAGAATGTGTTTCTCTAAGCAGTTTTGGGCTCAAGGTAGTGCTGTTTTTATTCTTAGCTCATTTACCTGACTTCTAGTAAAGATAGGGGTTCAAACAAATGTTTTGCACCTGCATAGAAGAAAAGGCCAGAAAAGAAGCCTAAATATCATGTCAAGAGGAACAAGGACTATGTAGGGCAATCCTAACTCCTGGGCTCTCCATGTGCTCCAGAATAGATTAAATGCTTGAAAAGAAAGAATATGTTTTGGCAGCATTGCTAGATCTATATCCCCAGGGCAAAATTGAAGACATAGTTGCATTCAATACAGACATAGATCTTCAGAAAGATATTTTCATAAGCAAGCATTGCAGGCATTCAGCTGTGCGTGCCAAGAATACCTCATGAAGCAGAGTTCAAGCCTGGAATGAACATGCTGGAATACAGAGGAGACTGTTGAAACAGTAACTGCTTCAGTGACACCCACAACAGCAGGAGATGACAACAATGGTAGTATCAGCAGCAAAAAAGGGCTATTTTTCCATTTATAAATGCAATTGAACATATGGCTAGCTTAATTAGGACTTTTCTCATTAACTTAGAATAGGCTGTCTCAATTGAAGCACCCTCGATAGAAAATCTGCATGAATAACGATCTATAGGTTTGCATAAAGACCATTTAATAAGTTGGAAACCAAGAAGTCAGCTATGAGCATCTGTGCAACATTTGCTGATTTTTACCATATTTAGTCATTCTCTGCTGTGTACCAAGAGACCTCACACTAAAATCAAAACTCCCATTGATAAGGGTGGTTCATTTAATGCTGCCTTTGTAGATTCTGCCTGCAGCGTGAAGTTCAAGCACCATTTAGACACAAGGACATATTAGCTGAACTGTGTGCAAAGAATGAATACATGTTCATGATGTAGTATTATTAATGCTATATGTGAAACATGAGAAGCTTATGGTAGTTCAGTAAATTAGATAAAGGGGAATGAAGATTGGAATAGGAAAGACAGTGGGATGAATCTGACATAACTTTCCTATGTTACATGTATGAATACACCACAGTGAATCTCCACATCATGTACAACCACAAGGCTGGGATCCTAATTACAATAAGATAAACTCCATGTTTGTATAAACATGTTAAATATACTCTACAGTCATGTATAACTAAAAATAAAAAAAGAAACCTAACACCACTGAAGAACATTTTCTTTCCCCTCCACAAAGTGAACATGCACTTTACCCTCTTATGGGACAGAAGTACATTATAATGACAGCATCATTTTTAGGAGTAAGGCACTCTATTGTTTTGCTTGTTTCGTTTTGGTTTTGAGTATCTAACATTTAGGATTTGAAGAGAGGCACAGAGAGAAGTCTGATTTAAGAGCAAATTCCTTACAGTCACAATAATATGGATGAACTTGGACCAAGAAGCAAGGTGGATGCAAATAAATAATTCAGGCAGGAAGTTAAGAATCTCGGATTCCAGAATTAACAGACCTGATTTTGAAGAGCTGTTATTCCATTTTCACTTTAGACAAATTACCTCCCTGAGCTCATCTTGTAATCAAGAAGATGGATGTGATATCAGTACCCTGCTCCACTGGGTGGCTGAGAATGTTTAACATGACAATGGACTTACAATATTTAACACAGACCTACCAGAGAAGAAGAGATGGTTGAATGTGGGGTCCTACGGCTAGCAGTACTTGGAATTAGTGTATAAATTGTTGAATTTAAGGACCAGTATTTTCTTATTATTATTACTATCATTATTAATAACAATGAAACCATAGACTCAGTTGTTCTGTCATAGAATTTTCCAACTTGTAATTATCAGATTCAGCTAATGTGCTTGCCAAAAATTCAATTCCCCAAAATTTCCCTTTGATATTTCAACTGGTAGAAATAGAGCATGGCATGGAAAGGACATATTTTGGAAACACAGGCCATGTAGCTTGAAATTAAGCACAATCTAAGCTCAAAATTATTAATGTGTTTTAGCAAAACAAGTACTATCCTGGGAATTAAATACAAAATCATTTTGTTTCCTCATATTTTTAAAATAAGTGAAAACTAAAAGTATTTTGCCTATAACTAAGACTAAAGATTTACTCACCTGTCTGATATAGTGGATTTTTGAAGGAAACAGCCTTGAAACTCAAGTTAATGACATTGATCTTAGATTTATACCTTAAGAAAATACAGGGAAATGTCTACGGAGTTATTTATATATTGTGGGCTGATTACCTTAGGATAACTCTCTTTTGTCATTGATAATATTCATACATGATTACTGTTCACTTTGTCCGAGAAAACAGAAGTCTTTATTAATGAAAACAAACCCTAAAACATCTCTATTTGATTTCAGGTGGTGTTGACAATAAAATATCCGAATGCCTCTGAATTTCTCTTGTCCTTAATAAATTTTATTCTAATCATTAACCTGTTGGTCTTTTGTTCTGGTCTCCATGGAGAAAAATTCTTTCTCATCATGTAAATAAAACATAATGGGGTTTTACAAATAATGGGGGGTTTTACAAATAGTGTATGAAATTGTAAATGCATTAAAAATTTGGCTTACAAATTTATGATTCTTAGTAAGGCATAAGCAAGTTGCTTTCCAGGGTTCCCCATTTTCTTCTTACTCCCTGTACAGTCAGTCATTATCTTGAAAGATAGGCTCACTTCAATCTTGTGGTCCTGTTTCTCTAAAGCTTAGCAGACTAGCAATCTCCTCTAAGAAAGATTATTCTAATTCAGATATCTTCAAATAGAAAACTGAAAATAACGAAGTTTCTCTCCAGTTTACCTAGGTCATACTTTAGGATTTCAGTTTTTAATTTAAAAGCCAACTCTTCAACAGAAAATTTATGCCAGAAATTATCTGTTATCCATCTTTTTAGATAATGCTGTAATTTTTAATTTTTATAATATCACTGCTGGCTCTTTTTTTACTCTTCCTGTGTGTGTGTGTGTGTGTGTGCGCACACACATTTGAGAGAGAGAGAGAAAGAGAGAGAGAGGGATTGAGAGAGATTCCCTGGCATTTTCATATTTAAATTGAATAATTTGTTGAAAGTCACTAAATTACTGTGAAATTACAAATACAAATTTTAACATTGAAGACACTTTCCTTTTTGCATCTGCAATATAGTGTTTTTTATACCAGTATACAATTTAAGTGTTTAAATTTGGTATATTTCCTTCCCTTTATGGTTGTTGGGGAAACTCTTGGATTTTTGTTTTTACATGTTTTAAAGCAGAAACACTGATTTAAGTTTGTTCTAGACCATCTGTTCAAGGAGATCTGTGCAGTGAACAAAACTGGTGCAGAGATACTGTCTTCCTCCAGAGCAAATGGCATGCATGCTTCCTGCCAATATAAAAGATTTGGGTTCTCTAATGTCAGGGAGCCCAACTCACTATAATGCAACTCAATATGTGCACAAGCATTTGAACATCTTTTCAAGACTGTGAGAAATGGATCAGGGAACCAATACAAAAGCAACGATGCTCTGGTTATTGCCATTGCTATGATTAACAAATGGTCATTTTTTTCCTTGCACTAAGAAAACAGGTAAGCAATGAACTCAAGACAACATGGCATGTTATGTTTTTCATTTGCAAATAGGGTAAAATCTAAAATACTTTGTAGTCCTTGATAAGTGTGGACACTTTTTGTGTGAGTTGCTTTTCAGTTGTCCTAAATATAATCTCAGCAGCATATCTTAAAGACCTAGTTAATGGACATTCTGATATTAATGGTGTCCTGAAAGGAAAGGGAAATTTAAAAGGCTCATTTTTTGTTGTTGTTGTCATAAAGTATGTCCTTCAATTTCCAAAATCAAAAACCTAAAATACAGAAAAAGTTAAACAAGCACAGGTTATTCCTACAAATTCATTCTGTTCTCTTTTAAGTCCATCTGTATTTCCTTTTTTTTTTTTTTTTCTGTGCTGGGGATTGAACCCAGGGCCTTGTGCTTGCGAGGCAAGCACTCTACCAACCAAGAGCTATATCCCCGGCTGTTTCTACTTTTGATTCTAATCAAATATAATTGCTCTCACGGGGAAAGCCTTATTTTCTATTTTTTCTAAGTGTTCCCAAAACAAGGAACATTTGTAAGTCACACAAAGGTTTTCCACATTGATAGACAGTAAAAATTCAGGTTATAAATATTTTCAAAAACAGAAAGGCTGAGTTGAATTAGCAGGAGGGAAGAGAGAGAGAATGAATAGATGACGATGATTTTCAAAGCTATTCAGAGCTGATCACATTCAGGACAAAGAGGTATAGCAAAGTTTATGGTTCAAAGATAAAAATTAGTATGAGAAAGATCAGCAAGGTAGAGAATAAAGTCTCAGATGTCAAGAGTTTTACTGGAATTTCCCCTTATTTGACTTATTCTACAACAGCCTATGAAAGTATGTTTACTTTCTTTTTAAAATTTTTACATATGCCTCTTCCTGTGTTTGAGACATCCCCTCCCTGATGCCCTGCTTTCTTTAATCTGCTAGTGAATCAGTTTTTCCACAACAATGACAAAATTTTACCTTTTTAAAACATAACTTCAACCAGAGAAGTTGGATTAATTGATCCAATTAATTAACCCATCTTTTCCATCTCTCAAATCCTACTTTCACTTCCCGTTTATGTATTTTTCTTTTTTCCTTTGAGTGTAGATTCTGTTTAATGCATCATTCCCTTGGGCTTACAGATACGGTTTATAAATTTTCCTTGTCTCTGATTTGTTATTAGATACGGAGGGATAGAGGCTATGATTTATAATTCCTTTGAACCCAGTTCCAGAATGCACTTCTAAATGAGGAGGGTAATGTGCTATCTTCAGCACACTGTGGTCCTACTGCCTCCCTTCTGATAGTCTTAATCTCTGAATTCAGATACCAACTAAAAAAAAAATATGTTACAACATTGGTCACGTTTATTTTTATTCAGTTTGGTTCTTTCAATTATTTTTGTAATTATTGCTAGAAATAATTTCCATCCAAAAAGGAATGAGATACATGGAATTGTGACATTTTAGCTTAACACTACCAGACAGTGTTTCCAAAGCTAAAATCTACAGAGTTGATGCCAGGAAGAATTAACATGTAGCTCAATATTATCCTCCAGGGGAAGAAAGCCAAGAAATCGTGTGGTTTGCCAAAACCCTGTAACCTTTTAATGTGATCCCTGTCTTTCAATGTTATTTGTTATATTTTTCAGGGAGAAAGAGTCAAAACTCACTATTTAGGAAAACAGACTGTCTCTTCCAAGTGAGATGAGGAAATAAAAGAAAAAGTAAAACCTCATTGGAGTTTTGAACTGCATACAATTCTATGTTACTAAAAATCATTTCCTGGAGTCTGGAACCTGAGTCCTGGTCTCTGCCTTTTCTCTTGCGACAGCATAAGTTTCACCATCCCTTATACTTTCTCTACCAACTACTGACCCCTGGGCTTTATCTGGTCACCCAACCATTGTTCTCATGTGTCAGCAGTGTGGCCAGTGTCTTTGCTGGTGTAAGGGGCTTGGATATGAGTTCTATTCCACCAACTTCCAGGGCAGCTGGGGGATCCCAGGGCCTCATGGCAGGTGTGAATGTGGGAACATGCAGCATCCAGAGTGAGAAGATGATGCAAGACCTAAATTATGACCTAGTCTTTTACTTGGACAGAGTGAGGACCCTGGATACATAGTGGAGATTGGAGTGCAAAATCCAGGAACATCTGGCGAAGGTTCCCTAGGGTCGGAAACCAGGGCATTATTTCCAAATCAGCAAGGAACTAAAGACTCAAATCATTGCAAATTTTCTGGACAATTCCCTCATCATTCTATAGATTGACAATGCTTGTTTTGGTGCTGATGAATTTGCATTCAAGTATGAGACAGAGCTGACCATGTGCCAGTCTGTACATGGACTTCACAAAGTAATTGATGACACCAATTATCACTCACATGGAGATGAAAATAGAGACTGTTAAGGAGGAGCTGCAATTTATGAAGAACCAAAAGAAGGAAGGGAAAGGCCTTCAAACCCAGATTGCCAGCTCGCTGTTGACCGTGGTGGTGGTTGCCCCCAAATCTCAGGACCTTAGGGAAATTATGGCAGCCAACTGGACCCAGTATGATGAACTGGCTCAGAAGAATGGAGAGAAGCTGGACAAGTACTGGTCCCAGAAGATCTATGATGCTTTTTTAAAAAAAGATTATGTATTCTTTTCTCTATAATGTGTATATTAGTTCATAATAATGCATTTACTTAATTACTAGTCAATATTTTTGTCTCAGAGGGTGATCTGCCTCTGTTTTGCTTACTGTTGTATCTCAACAACTGACATAAAGTCTGAGAAACAATAAATATTTTTGAAAGAGTAAACAAATGAATAGAATAAAAAAGTAATTGAATAGTGTTAATATGCTTACTCCTTGAATATTTCTTCTCCCCAAATAATATGCTCCAAATAGAACAATTTGATGATTCCCATGTTCAACTTCTGCTCTGTATTGTCTCCATGGTTAATCCTTCTCTGTCTCATATTTGGATTATTATCCTCTACCTGGACCACCTAGTAGATACCATTCATTTCTAAGGTCGTTCTTTGATACCTTCCTTGACCAAAGCAGTATTCAACCTGCTATCATTTATTTAACTAGACCTTGCTGCAAAACTAAAGAATAATAAATAAAGGCTAAATTAAGCTAAGAGTACTCAATAGCCCAAAAATGCAATCATGAATATTGTTTGGGGCTCTTTTTTTTTTTTAATGTGTCTTTGCCTATTTTAATTAACAACTTAAAAATTGGATTGAGTTACCATGTCCTTCTATTTTCTAGCCTGTTTTCCTAGTGTTTTAGTTACTTTAATTATTGCTGATCACTGACCTGAAGCAAAGAAGCAATTTTCTTGTAAAAGTACTAATTACCAACTAAGTGCTTGGTATTTAGGGCATAGAAAGCAAGAAAGAAGAGCAAGAGTTAAGATGCTAATAAACAGTGCTTAAATCTGTACGCATTTCCACTTTCAGAGCCAGGGCAGCATTTTTTCTTGGTGAACTTCATTAACAATCACTATTTACTTTAAATTTTCTACAAAATTATTTTAGCATATTACTACCATGACCCACATTTTAAATGAAGAAAAATATAGACTATGGAGAACATTTAATTTCTACTCTATTATTAGTTACTATAGATATTAATCTTGAGGAGTAAAATTAATAAAGGTAAGGAAAGCTGAGAATTATGTTTATTTTAAATTATGGAATTTCATCAGACTTCATTATTTTACCTTATATAAATCAAACCACAATATAAAAAAGGGTTAAATTTTTCATTGAATGCACTCATTGAGAATAAAAGAGGCAAAATTTGGCATACTTTGTTATATATTTTAAAAATCTAAGTAAACAGTTTATTTTAAAATGAAAGGATCATTTGATAGTCATCTAATCCTAACAAAAATAATTTTAAATATCCCCCCACACGCATCATGTGTGTATATATATGTATATATTTGATGAATATTAGGTATATTCTGTTATAATTATGTGTTAATCAAAACTAAAGAAAATGTTTTAGGAAATGGAAATGTTAACGACCCTTTTTTGATCATTATATAATATTGATATGAATTATTGCAGTGTACCCCATAAATTTGTTCAATGAATATAATAATTTAGAAATGTTAATAATTGTTAAATCTAGGTGGTGAGCATTTAAGCGTCCTGCTATTATGGTTTGGAGAGGAGGTTTACCCCCCAAATTCCTGCGTTAACACAGGAGGTTAAATGGATTTTGAGAGCTCTAACCTAAACAATTACTTAGTCCATTTGATGGATTAGTAATTTGAATGGGAGACTGGTAGGTAACTGTAAATGGGTGAGTTGGAGGAAGTTAGGTCACTAGGGTTATGTCTTGAGGTTTATATTTTAACCCCCTGTGCTCTCTCGCCCGCTCTCTCTCTCTGTCTCTCTGCTTCCTGATTGCCATGACCTCCGCAGCTCTCCTATGCCATATCCATCTGCCATGATGGTCTGCTTCACCTTGGCCCTCATCTCAGGACAAAAGCAATGGAATTGGACTGAACCGCTGAACCTTGAACCCAAAATAAGCTTTTCCTCCTTTAAGTTGTTCTTGTCAGAAGAACAACTTATATTTTCCTCACACTGAGGAAAATACACAAATACACTGTTTTTCCATGGTTTTGAAAATTTTAATATAAAAAATTTACTAAATGCATGACAAATAAAAATATGGAGCCCCAAAAGAAAATGAAGAGAACAGCAAGTATTTGAAAAGTTATAGAATATGTTCATACAATATTCTGAGAACTATATGCTTATATGTCATTTTTAAAGAAAACTTGCTTATATGGGTCAAAATTTTTTATAGGACTTGATCTTGAGGAACTAAGTATGGATAAGTGAAGCAATTTTGGTCATTGTTTTAAAATGAATTTTTAAAACTAGGTACTCTTTGACTTCTTAGAACTAAAGTTTCTTCATAAATGTTTGTAAACCATTAGAGCACATGATCCTAATTAATCCAAATATACTAATTAAAAGGATAATTATCCATTTAAATAACAGTGTCCACTTAAAGTCATGTCACATTTTTCTGCTTTATGAATAATTATTATATCTTTTATTCTTACAAGGAATTTATGGTAAGCTATCTGTATCTAGATTTCAGATTTTACTGTGTTAGTCAATACCCTGCTAATAGTAATATATAGGAATACAAGTATTGACATTAATGTCTATTATTCTTTATTGTTTTGTCATTGAAAAATTTCTTTCTTTCTACTATCTTCTTTATTTCTAAGACAAAATGATAAATAGACATAATAGAGTTTCTTTGAAAGACTGAAAAACTTTCAAAGAAAACTGCATGTCAGAAGCTTTTTTAAAATACAGGTCAAGATTAATTTTCTATCTGGCACATAAATTTGGCAAATTTTATGTTACAAATAAATACTTTACAAAAATATTAAATTTAATCCTTCCTATTCTCTAAATATACTGTCAGTATAATCAGAAATCATAGGTGAAGAACAAAATTAATTATTCTATCATATGTTATTGGAATTAAGGATGCCAATAGAGAACATAGTAAAAAATAAGATGCTAAAATTAGTTGTTTCCTTTTAGTACCTATTTTAAAAATCTTTCTCTCTCTCCCTTTCTTTCTTTCTTTCTTTCTTTCTTTCTTTCTTTCTTTCTTTCTTTCTTTCTTCTTTCTCCTTTCTTTCTTTCTCTCCCTCTTTCTTACTTTCTCTCTTTCTGTGTGTTTGGCTATTAAATGTTTGTATTAGTTTTCTGTTGCTTCATAATAAATTTCCTAAACTAAATAGTTCAAATAAATATACATTTATGGTCTCAGTTTCTGTGGAGTGAGCTGGCTCACCTGAATCTTCTTCTCAGTACAAAAAACCTGTGTTCAAGGCATTACTGAGACTGTGTTCTTATCAAACTTCCTAGAATCTACATATATAGTTCCTTGACATATGAAATACTGCAACATAGCCTGTTGCTTTATCAAATCATGAAGACTCTGCAGCTCTAGTAGATTGGGAAGGAGTCTTGCCACATAATGCAACTCATCATGAATGACTTTTGCTATATTATGTTAGTGATATGTAAGATACAAGTCCCATTCACACTCAAAGGTGAGTACATGAATTGGTGAATACCACTAGGTGAGAATCATTGGAAACTAACCTACAGTCTTCCTCCACAAACACTGATATCACAACTTATATTCTGACACAGACTGAATTTAAACAGCTTTACAAGTGCTCAAGGACCACTGTCCACATTTACTTTATTTATGTGCTTTTGTTCTATCAGTATCAGACTCCTTATGTTTTAAAACTATTTATTAAGGCATAGCTATTTTTACTTTACTGAAAATGTTAATACTAGTGATTTCTTGTTTTGATGTCATATTTTGTATACATGTATAAGGTGCTACAAGGAAATAAAAACTAAGCAGTGTTTTTAGAACATAATTTCACCTTCCATAAACAATTACATTGATATTGATTTGTCTCTCCTCTCATTCATTATGTGCAGAATATGTGTGCCTTACCATACCAAGATAGGAATAAAATGATCACATGTACATATACCCATCCTCTCCATTCCAGCTAAAAGTCATGTCTTAAAAAATATTTTAGTATGTTTCCCTGTTGTTGGGAAACATGTTTAAAAGTTGCACTTAATTGTGATTTTTAGACTGCTTATAAAAATCCCTAGAGGAATGATAATGATATTGAATATAAATAGCTAAAACATGGCATTTTCAAAAATAAATATTGGTAACAAATAATTGCAATTTTCTACACCTAATTAGGGGTATTGTCACAGTTAAAAGCACAATTTTTGACTCTGTGGACACAACAGAATACGTCTTGCATTACAGTGTACTGTGTATAGCCAAAACTATAGAAAATTGTATATTCACTAATTTACTGCTCAAAAAAACCCGTTATGAATAAGTTCATGCATTTTCCTTGAATGATTAAAAAATTGGTATTGACCTTAATACCTGAAATCGCATTGTTTTTCTCCTAAAGAATACTATTTCATTAAGAAATGAACAAAAGATTAAGAGGAAGTTGTACTTTTGTTTTCTATTTCAAGATGAGGCAATCACTTTTAGCAAACTAAACTAATCAGTACTTTAAGAGAATTTTGAACTTTATATGTCTATTCCTATTTTTCTCAAGGATCAATTTAAGGAGTTAGAGATTGATGATACTTTGTAGAAACATGGACTCACTTAAAGCACCAGAGGAGTTCCACTTTTAACTATCAATATCTATCTATCTATCTATCTATGTATCTATCTATCATCTATCAATCTATCTATATCTACTCTTCAAATAGAAAGATAAATCTATCCAACCCTGCAAAAATTATGATATAATTAAAAGTATCAAAAAAGAAATGACTGTCTTTGCTATTATTAAATTATTTGGAGCAATAAAATATTTATTGTCTATTAGCTTCAGTCGCCAAAAAATAATTAACTTCCTGTGAAAGTCATGTTAGTTTTAAGATGCAACTAAACTAGAACCAACAAGTATAAAATTACCTTATATTTTAACCATATTTCATCACTATAGGGAAGGGATTCTTTTAGAAAACTGTTTCTTATATTATAAGGCACAACAGTGGATTGAAAAACACATATTATTGAAGCCTGTGAGAATGACTTCAATTAGTAAGCAAAATATTTTCTCAACAAAGTGTTCTTTCAATTTCCAAAATATTTTATTGTGTACCAAGCTTTGAATGCTTATTTTATTTTTTTAAATTGTTGTAAATTTTTTACCTTTGTATCTTTTATTTGAAAATAAAATGATGACCCATTTAATAAATATATTTAGAACACGAGAATGAATTTAAGAATTATGACACTACAAAGTAGGCCAGAAATTTCTCTTCCTTACAATATCAAAAAATGATTTTCTAGCCGGTGCAGTGGCGCAGGCCTGTAATCCCAGCACTTGGCTGAGGCAGGAGGATCAAAAGTTCAAAGCCAGCCTCAGCAACTTAGCAAGGACCTAAGCGACACAGTGAGACCCTGTCTCTAAATAAAATACAAAATAGGGCTGGGGATGTGGCTCAGTGGTGGAGTGCCTTTGGGTTCAATCCCCAGTACCAAAACAAACAAACAAAAAAAGGATTTCCTAATCTGTGAATAAATATGCAGTCACATTAGTATTTTTAAAAGCATTGAAACTGTATCTGCATTTAATGATAGAGAGTCTAACACCAAATGTCTTTCCTCTTACGTCTAATGGTTTAAAGGTGTCTGAATGTCATATACATAAGATTTATGCAAGAAGAAAATGGCTTGCATAAATCTTATGATCAAGATTTCTTCAGGATTTTTTCAGACTACATATCTTAAATTTTTTTTGTTTTCTTCCTGTTGCTATGTTATTTTTTGACAAAATAAATTGAATAGATCCATATCAAATTCTAATCCCTGAAAATATAGAATATGTCTTCACTTTGGGGATTCACTATGTATAAAAATAAACATCTAAAACAACTACATGGTGTGTACACTCACATGTGCACACACATAGAAAATGACATAATAAACGTTGGAGAAGACTTCTACCATTTTCTTTTTACATGGATATGATATGTACTCCTGCTTATATGTTAGGAACATTACTTTGTTTACATCTTTTATTAAAATCAATGACCTAAGAATTGTTTCTAGTTTGTCTGTAATTAATTTTGTAAAAAATTGAAAGTTAAATTTATACTTCCATGAATAGAAAATTAGTCAGTTTGGATGAACTCTTGCACTAAAAGCAACTGGATGATCAGAGAGAATGAATATTAAAGAAATTAAATATCTGTTTATAGATCTTGGGGGATATACCAGTAGCACTTACTGAGAGACCCAAAATCTAGGAAAGAAAATAAAATTTAGAGAATTATGCATTGCATTGGGCATCACTATTTTTTTCTTGAGGCATTTTCATTTCGAAAGCATAAGTTTGCAAATGTTTTCTCCGTTTTTGTCAGTTGTCTCTTTGCTCTGTAAACTGTACATCTGATAACAGGTTGATACCCAGAATACATAAAGAATTCAATCAATTTGATAGCTGAAAAAAAATCTGATTTAAAAATGTGGGCAATACACCTAATAGATATCTCTCAAACAGAATGTCTAAATGGCATATGAGTATATGAAAAAACATGTTCAGCATCACTAGTCAGGAAAGTGCAAATCAAACCACAATGAGATATATTTCACTACAATCAGAATGGCCCTACACTTTTCTCCAAATCTAAGGTCCAGTATATTCCTGAGAAGCAAGTATAAGATGAAGCCTGAATTAGAATCCAACTTTTACTCCATTTGAAATGAGAAATTCTGCTCTAAGAAAATGCAAAAAATCTGTGATATAGAGACTCCCTACTGACTCTTCTGGTTTGTTTAGAGTATTGTGTTGCCTTTGTTTAATTTTAGTGTTAATTTCAATGTTTCCATTTCTACTTTCAATTTCAAAATATGAAATTGATACACAGCAGAAGAAACAATGAACAGAAGAAGTTCATTGGAATTCCTTTAACAGCTTCTAGTTTTTGGAAAGGGATCCAGAGTTCTTAAAAGAGGTTCCTGGTCTTCAAGTCCTCCCAATTTGCATCCTATCTAAATTGAAGATGATGTGTCTACTTGGAGAGTGTGCTCACAGAATGATGAAGCAGCCTTGATTAAAGCAGCACTGCTAAAGAATTCAGGAAGCAACTCACATACACAGTCCTTTCTGCAGACACCCAAGCTCTTTCACCATTTCACTTCCTAAATCTTATAAGAACAGACTTTCTTGGTGCACATCCACACATGAATTTAAAGGCCATAATTCAAGAAAAGTCACTTGGAATAAGCTCTTTCAGGAAATGCTTTATAGAATGGAAAATGGGATCAGCAGTTCTTTTTGTGAAAAGGACAAGGCTCTCTGCCCTGGTCTGCTATTTTAAAAACCCTATGGACAACCTAGTTTGAATTCCCATTGTGCTCTTGACTTGGCAGGTCAAACTGTTATAAGACAGACATAGATCTTGTCAGAAGAAGAATTAACTGAATAATAGGGATCCTGGCTCACGTTGGATAATTACCTATTTCCTTCTGTTAGAAAGAAGAGATTTGAAGAGTAGGATTTTCCCTAGAGGTAAAGAACACAGCACAAGAATCATAGCATCCTGATTTGAAGATGCTCCAAGTTCCCCAGGTTATGCTCATTATTTCTATCTACCATGTGAATGAATTGACCTGTTCAGATTCTGTAAACTAGAATAAATTAAATTAGGGCAAGTATATAAGAAACAAGGGAGTGAGCCAGAATATTTCATGGATTATTTAGAAATTTAATGGAAACATGAACATAGTTAAACAAGAGGAAAAAATAGATAGTTATAGATGTAAATTCTACCAGCACATTAATAATAAGGTACAGAGTGAAGTCAGTATGATATTACACATAGTATTGGACACATTATTTGGGTGTAAGATAGAAATATCCAGTTTTGGCTCTATAATGGTTAAATAAAAATAAGCAGTGAATTGGACGCTAAGCATGTCTTAGCTGAACTCAGAGTGCTAGATGTAAAACTGGATATTTATTTAACCTATTTTTTTCTGATACTACATTGAGTGAGTGGGGCTTAGAAATCTTTGAAAGTTTTTCCACATTTCACATTCTGAATTGTTATCATCTTTTTTCTCTTTAGATTTAAAATCGTTTTTTGTAAATCAACATCTCTGGATGAAGGAAAATATGCATATTTATATATTAAAGTACTAGTGCCTATGTGGATATATGTGTGTGTGAGAATAGAGAATTCTCCTTGAAAAGTCTGCTTCCACTCCTCCCTCACAGGTTTAGTGCTGTGGGATTGTGCTTGGGCTCCTCCAATCAGGGCACCTCTTGAGAAAGTAGTTGGTGCTTTCATGTAAGTAGTTCAAAAATGGGAAAGTGGAGCAGCTGCTCCCCAAGAAGAGGGCATTGCAGAGATCATTCAAATTGATGCTAATTCCTCTGGAGTGATCTATTGAAGTGCTAATGGTGCAGTCTCATTGCCTCTGGCCTAAATGTTCTGAACTTTACTTCCTTTTTCACAACGACACTACCTCTACAGTACAATATGAAATAAACTATAACTGTGAACCTTCTGCTAAGTGGTAGGCATTTTTTTTTTTTTTTACAAAAAAATTTACAAGAAGTTATAGCAAAAGTGGGAAAAACTTCTACAATGCACAAGTGCTCCTTTTTTCTTATTTTAATAACAAAGATAAGTGATTACCTTCCTGGAAGCTCTCCCAGAGAAGTCACGTCTGTAATTTCTTGGATTTAATAATGTCTCAAAAACTAAAATCCCATAGCTTACTGCCATAAGCTTTTTATTATCCTCAAGGGTGGTTTTTGAATGTAAGAAAGTCTATTCAGGAATTTAAGCAATTAGTATTCAATTTATGAAAGTTGTAGTTTCAAATCTTGACCTCTCTTTTATGATTAAATTCAGCTTTCAACTCTTAGTAGACTGTGCATGAGCACAGCATATTTTAACAAAATTTGATACTGAATAATTTTGCTGTCACCTACAAATCAACTTAAAAACTTCTAAAGAGAATTTACAAATTTAATATTTTTATTTATTTGTTAAAATTCAGTTTTCAGATTCAATAGTTTTTAAGTAATAAAATCAATTCAAAATATAAGTGAATAGAATCTACAAATGTACTGAATTTAAACTTATGGCAGAGTCATGAAAACCTTTAGTAAGATTTGAATATGATTTGTTGTGTCAAATCAATTGCTCACTTAGGTATTTCAAATTTGAGTTACAAGGCAACTATCCTAAAAGATCAAGTTCTCTTAATTATATAAAAGCATGCAATTGCACATTTGTTCTCTAGCTTAGATTTTCTTTTTTGTGCTTCCTATTGTGCATATGTTGGTTCCCTTTTGCTTATTCTCTATATTAACTAATTTCTCTAAAATCATTCTAATCTCATTTTAAATTTGTGGGGTATTTCTACTTTTCCATTTTGTTTTTTTGATATGGCACTTCCTGAAATTTTTATTACTCTGTGTTTATCATAACTTAATCTGTATTTCTGGAATGATATTTCTGTTTAATTTCCAGTTCTTGGTCTCTGCTCTTTCTTCATACTTTATTTTGTCCAAAATATTATTTATTTTTGAGTTTAATAATTCTAATGCATGCAGATTTAAATTTCATTGTTTAGGAAATTGTGAACAGGAGAACTGAGATGTTACTCTCCTTGATTAGCTGTAATTATCATAGATTACTTGAATCCGATGGGATTGAAATATTTACTAAATCTAATTGGAGTCAGAATATGCATTTGAAGGTGATTATATATATGATTTATGATCAAATATAATATATATTTTGATCAAAATTCAAATCAAATGTATGATATATATAATTTGATTGTTTTTGATTACATATACATAAAACAATGTATTGAATCAGATATCAGCAGCTTTCTCAAATTGTTTTTCCTCCTTCATTAAAACAAATTCCTTTGCTAAATTTAAATTTATATTTTAAATTTTCATGACACATTTTCTATCAGTAGCCATTTTAATTCAATTCTAAGTTACGAAATCTTTATTGAAATCATATGAACATGATTTTCTTAAAAATGGGGTTTGATACATCTTATTTAGTTTGTCATGATGGGCTTAGTTATGAAAACATACTGATAACTTTTGGATTTGATGAACTTTATTCAGTTTCTGAAAATTTAAAAACTTTTGTGGAAATTTTGTATAGTTGTGGAATAATTAGATAAATGGAAATATAAGTATATTTAGATGACATTTTTGTGTTGAAACTGAAGTTCTACCCTTAAGTTTCATACTTCAGTATTTGCTCATAGATATTGAAAAATGTCATACGTGTCTCCAAAGCAAAAATCGGAGTTTAGAGTTTCCCTTTTGTGTATAATTACTTTTTACAGCATTATTGAGGTTAATTGACATAAAGAGCAATATTCCTTTAAAGTGTCCAACATGATAGTTTGATTTGCACACACACACAACTTGTGTTGGGAAATATTGCCATAAAAAATAATTAACATATCCGTCGCCTTATATAGTCTTCGTGTGTGTGTGTGTGTGTGTGTGTGTGTGTGTATGTGTGTGTGTTTATGCACATTAAGAATACTTATGATCTTGGAATAATGAATTTGAAAAGGCTACAAAGATATGTGAATAAATATGCTTAACATAAAAATTAATATGTTTCTCCAAAAAAATTCTAAAATCACTTATCTCTATAACTAATCTCAGGAACTTTTTAAAAATTATGATAAAGAATTCTTTTTATCTTGATTTTTCTTTTTAACTATTCAACATAAATAGAACCAACTCTTGTGTTTTAACTGCTGTAGGGGTAATTATTTAGATGTTTCAAGTAGTTCATTTTCATTAACGATAATGAGTACACTAGTCCTCTCTGTTTTCACACTTTCAGTTATTCACTGAAAATATTAAATGGAAAATTCCAGAAATAAGCTACTCATAAGCTTTTGCATTTTGACTATCACATAAACTGTCACAATATCATAGTGATTTGTATTATCCAGTTTTAGACATCCTAAGCCTCTTGGGAGGTATAACCCACAGGTCAGAAGAGATGTCTATATTTCTTTCTTATAAAGAAATACCTAGCAAAACATAAGCAAAGTTATTTCAATGATCTGCCTTGATTTGATTTTATCCTGACTTCACAAAAACAGAAATGAAAAGAATGTGCAATTAATACAAGACACTCATCACTATTTTAACACAAAAAAATTCCCTAGAGAACATGCTTTCATAGTCTTTAATAGTTTATCATTTTTGCTCTAGAACTCTAACAGCAAAGTCAAGGATTGAGTAGGTATGGATTCAAAAGGTACCAGCTAGTCATAATTTATTAGCATTTTAGGAAAAGATCAAAAGTCTCTTGAAATTTTTGCTAAATAATTTGTATGTTTTTATTAATATTATTACTAAGATTACTTAGAGATAAACATTCTTTATGCATTTCAGCTAGTTCTAAGCACTATCATGTACATACCTGAAATGGAGTTTTAAACTTGGATATTTCCGTGGAAGTAGTGTCTTACCACTCATAGATATTTATGTGTACACTTTGATAAACAGATGGAGGTGTGGAGAACATCTAAAATGTGTTATAGAAAGAACCAAGAGGATAGGCAAGGTAAAGTAGTACCTATATATGAAATATATCATTCCTCTGATCAGTGCCCCATTCTTTGTTGTGAATTCTTCCACCTGAATTTGTGTTTAACATTTCTTATTTTTCTAGAATATGAATATCTTTGATTATTATTTCCATAATAAGCTTTCAGAAATTTAAATTTCTGTTTGCATTTATTCATTCCACAAAATTAGATATATAAGTTTCATTCTTATTCATTTCAGAGTGTTCTTAAATTTATCTTGTTTTATTTTACTTCTTTTTTCATAGATTAACTTAGATTTTTTTGAATTTTCTAAAAAATTGAATTTTTCTGTAGTATCCTTATATTATTGATATCTAATTGTAGCTAGTAATCAGAGGGTATATTTTGCATGTGTTCAGTCCATGTGAATTTATTAAAATTTATTCTATGACTCAGGATATGGTTTATCATAACCAATGTCCCTTTGTATTTGATCAAAATGTGTACTCTTCTGTGGCTCTTTACAGTGCTTTACAAATGTAAATTTGGCTCCATTATTGACAGTATTATTCAAACGTTCTGTATTTTTACTGATTTTATGAAGTCTATTTCTTTTATCAATTAATGAGAAAGGGGTATTAAACTTTCAAATACATTGTGAATTTTTTATTTTTCATTTCATTTCATTTCAGTTTTTTTAATTTTATACTTCAACTTCTGTCCTTGCTTTTGAAGGTATACTGCTTAATTTTACATATATATGTGTGTTTGTATGTAGACACATATATATGTATTTGAAATTCATGAGGTCTCATATTAAGCAATTAAGTTTTAAATATATCTTTAAAAATAACAAAATATATCTTTAAATAACAAATAAGATATTTAAGAGAGTAGCTTTACCTTCCTATTCTATCATCTGTTATTTATTTTTTTATATTTTTTTACAGTTTATGGGTCATATTATCTTGCTATGTCATAAATCTAGTTTTGTTTTTATTTTCTATAATATTGTGATTAATTCTCTGTTGTGTAATTTTTAAAAAATCATTAAACAGTTGTTTTCTTAGACATGATATAGTATATACTGAATGTGTTATGCATGAAACAAATTCTCTACTCTCTGGTTAAAGGGATTTAACAATTTTAATCGATCTCCAGCCTTTTCAACTCTGAGAATTGTTTTCTTACAGACCTCTGTTTACTTTTTCCTGTCAGTTTTTGCCCAGCCTTATGCATTTCCAGGCTATGTGGCCAATAACTGAAGACTCAGAAGTACCCCAATGCAAATTTCTGTAGCAAATTTCTTCTCCTCTCTGGAATTGTACTCTGACTTCTAGTCAATTCCAGGTCCTTGAACTCAGATCAGTCTCCTTCACTCAGTGAATATGCCATGTTCTATTTCACTGTTTCACACCCTGAAAATTGCCTTCAGGTTGGCAGTATTTGTAAAACACCAAATGATGTTTTCATATAAGTATACCTTGTTTCTAACTAATCCTAATTTGCATATGTATCACCCCATATAATTACCTCATGATTATCAGTATTTTTGTGTGTAATGAGAACACTTAATGTAATCCTTATATTATTTGTGTATTTAGTCAGTTTTTTCAGACACTTAAGTCAGAAAGCTAATTCCAGGTTCAGATGTTCTCTTCTGTGTGCAAGTGTAAGTTCTGTATGTTGTTTTAGTATGATTTTTAACATTAGAAATAATTTTTTCCTAAAACTTAAAAATGATAACTAACACAACTTAGAACACGAAAATGTGTTACACAATACCTGTATACAATACCTTTTTATACAATACCTGTATAAAAAGATCCAGAGTTGCTAGTTGAGATTACAATGCCCTTTAGGATCTCTGCTCTTCATTCTTCTTACATCTTAAACTCACCCTATGTGGAGGAACCATTTGGAGTTTATCAAACATATCTGTGGCCTTTTCTCTCTGGGAAGCCAATTTTAATTCCATTTTACTTTATACTATTCATCACTGTTCAAAAATCACTTTATATTTCCTTTTCTTAACATCAGCATTCTGTATGAGATATGAATTTAATAAGTGCATAAAGCATCCAATGCTTATCTTTGCCTTTCCATAGCACTACAAGATATGGAGAGAAATATCTTTGCTATGTATCTCTATATTGCCAAGTTCGTTACACAGTGTCTTAAATAGCCACCCTATTTCATTTATTTAACTACATATTTGCCTTTAGTAGGTAGTAGAAATATGAAGGAAAGGTCAATTCAAGTCTTAACTGACAATTCCAAAGTTGAACCTCATGAATTCTTATCGAATACAGATGCAGATGTTCTCATTTACATAATGTTGTATATAAAAATGATAACCCACAGAATTTAGTACCAATCTTATTATTTCTCATGATTCTGTGTGCTGCAGTTAATTAAGAGACTACAGACAGTGGAATGAGACCTCAGATGGACCTGTCAAATCAAAATACCTTTCTTCCTAACGTGGCCTCTGTATGTGGCTTGAGGGTCTCACAGAGTGAGAGTGGCTAACTTCTAAGAGGCATGAAGTGAAATTGCCTATGCTCTCAAAGCTGTATTTTTAAGTCCTATTCCTTCTGACACATTCCATTATAATGGCTAGTCACGAGTCCTGCCCAGATATACAAGCAGATGAGATGATCTCCGGTTGTTGCTGTGAAAAGTGACATCTATGTACACAGAAGAAAGGCATTGTTGACCATGAGGAACTAGAAAAAATTATATTCTCTTTGATATCTCTTTGCACCCTTCTTTAAACTAACTTTTCTTTCTCGCTGTCTCCCCTTTGGCAGGTGTGAGGTGGAGTGTGCATGACTCAGGACTAGAAATGCTTATACTTTCCATGGGCTTTTATCCCTGTCATGGCAGGTACAGCATCACTTCTTATCTATTTGAAACATTTATATCTTTTTTGGAAACAAAATCTGATTAAACTTTGTATCTTCGGATGTTAATTTCCCCATTTGTTATGCTAACTTTCACTTAAGAGTGTTATTTACGCACACCTGTAATCCAAGTGACTTGTGAGGCTGAGTCAGGAGGATCGCGAGTTCAAAGCCAGCCTCAGCAACTTAGCGAGGCCCTAAGCAACTCAGTGAGACCCTGTCTCTAAATAAAATACAAAAACATAGGGCTGGGGATGTGGCTCAGTGGTCGAGTGTCCCTGGGTTCAATCCCTGGTTCCAAAAAAAAAAAAAAAAAAAAAAGAGTGTTATTTACGTTATTTACCATTTTTTATCACAAAGAAGAACTTTCCCAAATAATCAAATGAAATGACACTAAAGTAAACACAGTTTCAAAAGTATTTTTGTGATTTTAAACTATAATTATTAACATATATTGATTGCATATGCATTTTATGGGTTTAATGACGACATTTCCATATATTAATATAGCATGCTTTGGTCATGTCCACCATTTCTTCTATACACTCTTCTCCTCTCTCTCTACCTGTCCGTCATCCCTTTCTTCCTCTACTACTTGCAAGTCAGGTTACCTTTTTATTATTTTGCATAATTTATACAAATAAGCGAAAAGGCAGTATTTGTCTTTGTCTAGTATATTTCACTTAATTCAGTGTCCTCCAGTTCCCTCATTTTTCTATAAATAACTTGTATTCTTTATTGTTTATGGTTAACTAATACTCCATCATGTATATGTACCATATTTTCTTTACTTCTTCATCCACTGATGAGCACCAAGACTGATTCCATACCTTGGCTATTGTGAATAGTGCCCCAATACAAGTATATAGGTATCCCTTTTTTATGCTGAATTCATTTACTTAAATATCCAGGAGTGAAATAACTGTACCATATGGTAGTTTGCCATTGTGGTTGAGCTAACTTACATTTCTACTGGTGGTGTATAAGAATTCCTTTTTTTCTACATCTCCACCAGCATGTGTTATTTTTGTTGTTGTGTTTGGTAACAACCATTCTGACTGGAGTGGATGGAATTTCAATGTTGTTTTGATTTGCATTTTTCTGCTCAAATAGCATTTTTTTTCACAAACGTCTTCATTTGAGAGGTGTCTGTTCAGTTTGTTTGTCCATTGTTTGATTGGATTAGTTGTTTTTAGTTGCAAAGTTTTTTGAGTTCTTAATGTATTCTGGATACTGCTCCTCTGTAATACAAACAGTTAGCAAAGATTTTCTCCCATTCTGCAAGTTGCCTCTTCACTCTGATTGTTTCTGTTACTGTTCAGAAGCTTTTAATTCAATGCCATCCCATTTGTCAACTTTTTCCTGTTTCCTGAGTTGTTGGAGTTCACATCAGGAAATCATTCCAAGGTCAATAACTTGATGTGGTTGCGATGTTTATCCTAGTGGTTTCAAAGTTCTAGTAGTATGTTGAAGAGGATGCCTTTCTCCAAAGTATGTTTTTGGCACTTCTGTGAATAATCAGTTGACTAAAGATATGCAGGTGTATTTCTTGGTTTTCTCTTTTTTCCATTATTCTGTGTCTGTTTTTATGCCAATACCATGCTCTGTTTTGTTATCATGGGCCAGTAGTATATATTTAAATCAGGTTTTGAGATACTTCCAGCATTGCTCTTTTTGTTCGAGATTGCTTTGACTAATAAGGGTCTTTTGTGCTTCCTTATGAATTTTAGAGTTGTTTTTCTCAAGTTCCATGAAGACTGCCATTGGAGTTTTGATGGGGATTACACTGACTCTGTAGATTGCATCTAGTCGCATGACTGCTTTAATGATACTAATTCTCCCAATACATAATTATTGGAGGGCTTTCCATCATCTTATGCCTTCCCAATTTCTTTCATCAGTGTTTTATAATTTTCATTGTAGAGGTCTTTCACCAGTTTGCTTAGGTTTGCTCCTAGGTATGTTAATTTTGACGCATTGTGACTAACCTAGAAATATCATGGTTTTTAAAATTTGTGATTTTGTCCTTCAGAACATATTCAGGATTCAATTATAATGGAGAAGTAGTTTTGTTTCTAAAATTAAAATCAATAACATTAGAAATATCAAAAAACAATAAACACTTTCATCCTAGTGTAAAAATGTAATAATATATTTGAAGACCAATTGCCTTAGCTCACCCACATACTTTCCCCAATTTACCACTTTCACCAATTACGTTCAACTTCAAAAATCAATTTTTAAATTAACGAATTGTCAATATGTACCATAAAATATATTTGAACTTCTATTTGATTAATCAATAACCTGTCCACAGCAGTTCTGTGACCAATATAGTTACATCATAAAGTATAGAACTATGGATAATAGTTTTAGATAACACTATTTGACAACTGCCTGGATGCATGTTTAAAACATTTAACATATATATGAATATAATTTACTTACTAATAATAGTAACAGCCTTCCAAGTGTAGAATACATTTTATTTATTTATTCATTTATTTATTTAATTAATTTACTTAAATTTTTTTTTTTAACTTATTTCCTTTGTGGTGCTGGGAATTGAATCCAGGGCCAGGGCCTTGTGCATATGAGGCAAGCACTCTACCAACTGAGCTCTACCTCCAGCCCTAGAATACATTTTAATAGGCTATCTTAATGATAACTATTGCTGTCAATAATTATTTTTCTTTGCAATCGTGACTTTACCCAGTCAGATCCAAGGAGGAGATGTCTACTAGATGGTAGACAAAAAACATATCTGGCTCCTCAATTGAAACACATAGACAATAGGTATCTTATTGGAACTATCTATATTAAATGCCAGGAATTATGAAAGACTTATCACAAGAATGGGGGTTAGATTAGGGACAACCCCAACACATGGTAGACTCCACAATAGAAATTTGGGAAGAACTGGTGTACTTAAGGATGCCATTGACATAGAATTAAAAACCTTTGATCTTGCCTAACCCACATTTTTTTCTAATTTGATAACAAGTTTACAAGATTTAAAAGTCATGTTTCCTTGTTTTTTCATAATTGGGCTAGAAGAAATTCCTCTTGATTTAAATATGCATCTCTACCTGGGAGCCTGATTGATTTGCATGTTTTCCTAGTCATTAAGATAAAAGCACCAATTTAGAGGAGTAAATCCTAAACAACGTAATAATTTTCCTTATAGAATGAGTAAGTATATGAAATATTATTGCTATTTTATAGCTAAAATTATTTTAATGGGTTATGATTATGTTTCAAAGTTTAACAATTGTTTTTCTTACTTCTAAAAAATTGACACCCAGGATTGAACTCAGTGATGTTTTATCACTAAACTACATCCCCTGTTATCTTTATTTTTCCTTGTGAGGCAGGATCTTGCTAAATTCCCCAGGCTGGCCTTGAATTGACAATCCTACTACTTCAGCCTCCCCCGTAACTGGGAGCACAGAAACCCATACACACATACATGAAATTAGTATTAAGGATATTTATTTATTTATCTTCTCATTATTATCTTCCCAGAGGTGCTTAACCAGTGAGTTATATCCTCAGTCCTTTATATTTTTTATTTTGAGACAGTGTCTTACTAGGTTATTTACAGTTTCAGTAAATTGCTTAGGCTGGCTTCAAACCTGTGATCCTCCTGCTTTTAGCCTCTTGAGCCACTGGGATTATAGGCATGCACCACCCCTCCCAACTAGTATTACGAATATTTAAAAACAATGTGTTGGGTATATCTAAAATCAAGATTTTTGTATATTCCCAATATTTTTGGTCAGGGAGATCTTTTATGTTTGGTTGTTTTGGTTAGGAAAGTAATTCCCTCACTTTGTAGCAGCAAACATTTTTTTCCTTTAATTTTATAATATGGTAAAATTCACATATTCTCAAATTTACTCTCTCAAACTTTTTTTTTTTCTGTTGTACTGGGGATATAACTCAGGGGCTGAGCCACACCTCCAGACCTTTTTATTTTGAGACAGAGTGTAAGTTGCTTATGGTCTTGCTAAATTGCTGAGGTTGGCCTCTAACTTGCCATTCTTCCTGTCTCAGCCTCCTGAGTTGATGGAATTGCAGGCATGTGCTTTAAATTTACAGGTTAGTGGTATTAAACACATTAAAATGTGTACACATCACCACCATCCATCTTTATAATCTCTTATTTTGTCAAATTGAAACTATGCCAAATTATATAGTAACTTCCCATTTTGTCCTCCACAAAACTGGCAACCTCCATTCTATTTCTTGTCTCTAGATTTGAGTAGGCTAAGTACCACATAAAAGTAGAATCATGTATTATTTGTCTTTTTCACATATCATATTGTGTTCAAGGTTAATCCATGTTGTGGCATATGTCAGAATACTACATACTGTTTATCTTTTTACCTGTAGACAGACACTTAGGTTGCTTCCACATTTTATCTGTGGTGAATGATGCTAGTATGAATGTTAATGCACAGATGTCTTTGAGATCTGGCTTCCAATCCTTTAGGGCATATATGCAATAGTAGAATTGCTGCATTTTGGAGTAGATCTATTTTTAATTTTTTGTGAAATTGGCAAACTGGTTCTTTATATTCCTACTAATGAAAACAAGGTTTCAATTTCTCTATACCCTTGCAAAATTTTTTTATTCTGTATTTCGATAGCCATCCTAATGTATGTGAGGCAATGCCTCATTTCATTTGCCTTTCCCTAGTATTTAGGTATCTTTCTAAATTTCTCTATGCAGTTGCTTTGAATATCGTCGTTTTAAAATTTTTCCTCCCATAAAGGGAGTGAAAGAAAGTGAAAGAAAAGATTTGGGGAAAACAGCACAGTTTTGGGGGTGCCCTATAAATAAGTATAGTTGGGGGAGGGGTTTGTGACATTGTTGGGAAGCCGGAACAACAATGGTTACCTGTCTCTCTGTACCTCTAACCTGAAACAGCAATTAACAATCAGACCCCACATCCCCAGCAATTGGTGGTCAGGTTCCTTTTGCCCACCACAGGTTCTACAACCATGTGCAGGTTGCTTTAGGAGCACATGCACAGTTGTCTGGTCTGGGACTGGGGTGAGGTATGAGTAGCTGCTAGCCTGCTAAGGCCAGAAATCCACATAAATTAACCACAATTTATGATCCCAATCTTCCCTGGAACTTGAAAGTCTTCAACAGACTGCAGTTTTAAAAAATACTTACATCAGACACATTCCACTACTATAATTGCCGTCTAGGTGGAAAGACAGATTTCTGGTGCTTCCAAGAATACTCTACTCAGCTTGAACTTTTGATTCTCATAATTATTAGAGCTCATTTCTTTTACATTATGAAAAACTAGTTCTTTGACTTCTGGTCTAATTTTTTTTTCTGCTGGTCTAGTTCTAGAGCTCCGAAAATGACTAGATAACCCAACTTAAAAGTATAACTTTAGTGAATGGGAAATTGTCAATTCCCAGAGGGGATGAGACTAAAGTGGAAAAAAGGCAACAAACTCCTCCAGCGTTCATTGAGAAAAAAATGTGAGACAGATCATTCCTAATTTGACTTTTAAAAGAAAATTTGACTTCATTTATTCTAACCATAAAAACTCAGCATTATAAAATTACTATTGGATCAAAGGTTATCCTGCAAATCCAAGTGCTCTATTTCATCACTGAAGAGCACTATATTAATTAGGTGCCAAGATCAAAACCTTAAGGGGCCATTCCAATTTTCTACTGGGTCGATGATTTACAAGTGTTGCTGTATAAAATTGCAGATCACTTACCTGTCCTTAATGTCCACAATCACAAAACCACGCTGGTTCTAAAGAGAACATCAAGGTGATCTTAGGCCGGATTCTGTATTAAAAATCATACTAATTTTTAGTTTTTCAGTAGTGTTACTGACTGAGGCACTGCAAGAAATGAAGACAAACCCAGACCTGCATGAATATACATCTCACTAAGGATGAATTTCTGTGTTTATGAAGATAGAATGGGACCAGAGTCATCAAGTTTGCACTAAGTGGCTGATTGGTTACCTCCAGGGATTGTTCAAACCAAGTGTTCACATGTTCAGCATTCAACTCTTCTACCAAAAGCATTCTTCAGGAACAGTAACTAGACAGTCTGAGTGAGGGAATGACCTTGCTATTGGCCTCACGCTCAGTTTGATTCTGCCATGTAGCTGACTGAACCCTGAACCCTGCGGACAATAACCTAAACATTTTGATTTCTTTTGGTCAAGATAGTCTTCAAGTATTTCTTCTGTGTTGACATAATCTGACATCATCTACATGCAAATAATGTCATATGTGTCCTGTTTTCTCTTTTAAAATGTAGGACTTCAAACACTTTTTCCATGTGTCACTGTGAGTGAAAGAAACATCACTAGTAGCACCCGTCAACCTGAGCACATCAAGGATGTGAGCATTCAGTCCATGATTCAGTGTTTTGGATTTTTGAATCAAGTCAACAGTTATACACTGTTATAAACGTGTGGAGTTTGAGGTTGTCCTTCACAGAGGACAGAAATACATTACCTAGTCCTAAATATCAGATCTGCTGTTTGAGTATATCCAAGAACAAAATATGCATCATCAAGGACTATTATTCTGTTACCTTTACCTGTGTATTTCTGCCTGGGCACATCTTACAAAATGCTTATCTCTGTGCTGGTTTTTTTTGTTTGTTTTGTTTTGTTTCATTTTGTTTTGTATTGTTTCTACTGGGGAATTAACCTCAGTCTTGCTTTACCACATTCCCAGTCCTTTTTTTTTGAGACAGGATCTCACTAAGTCACAAAGGGCCTTGCTAAATTGCAGAGGCTGGCTTTAAACTCATGATCCTTCTGCCTCAGCCTTCCAAGCCACTGGGATTATAGGCATGCACCACCTCTGTGCTATATTTAAATGACCATTGACATATGTAGGTTTCCATTCTCTTTGACTGACAAATTTGCTTGTACACTCAGAGAAGAACTCTAACTATATACACTTATATATTGTGCTTGCAACAAGTGATCACTGATGCAAGAGGAACACTGATCAGGCTGGCAATGGTCATATGGATGGCTAAGGAAGCAAGACAGACATGCTGCAAAGGAAATTGAGGGATCAAAATGTTATATATTCAATTGTATGTTCCCAAACTTGGAACATAGAATCCTGTTCTTGGAAACACTTAAGAAAATATTTCTAGAAAACTTGCTCAACTATTGAAATGTTTTTAATTATCTATAGTTCAATGCACAGGGATATTAGTATGGTCAACAATCAGCCTAATGATTTTTCCCATTAATACGAAGTAACGTATGTCTTGAATTTCATACACATGTATGAGGACCTGTTTGTACATTGTGGTCATGTGTTTGAATAATGAAAAATAGTGGTGATTTCATAAGCATTAGTAAACACATTTTAGAGCCTTACAATATGTTATATAGTATAGTCTATTGGTAGATGGTGAGACTTAGAAGATTCTTTTAATACTGACAAAAAAATAAAAGATAAAAATCTGAGGGCTTGGAAATCTAGCTAAGAAGTCTGACAGAGAAATGTTTTGATGCTTAGCCACATAATCAAACACTGTGATGATGGCAAGTGGGAAGGTCAAATGAAAAGAAGTGGTGAAAAATGAGCACTGTTTTCAGGTCACTGAATTATGTCTCAAACAGTCAAATGGCTATCCCAAGTTAAGAATTTCACACACAGTACAGTGAATGCATTCTAATATTGATGCGTGAAAGAGAGCAAAACTCATTTTTTTAATTAAAATATGTCAGGAACATACCAATTCAAAAGTATTTATGTAAAACCCAGCAAAAGATTGTATTTTCATATTTAAACTTATTTATGTATTTAAACCTCATATTTTATAAAATTTTGTGTAAAATATGAGATGAATATAATTACTAAAAGATAAAAAAAGGTATGTAAGCATAAATTAGAATTTTAGACAAAGACTATTAGGGAAATTGCTAAATTAACATATAGTAGATGATTGAAAAGGGAAATGATTCAAAAGTAGGGCAAACTTCAAGGTTGATTGATCAACCTGCCTAGAAATGTCCAAGCACTTTCCTTGAATATCCAGACCCTTTCTCCCACTCTACCATATTTGTTATTCACCTCATCTTCAGCTTAGTGGTCATTCCAGACCCCCATATAGCAATGTGGGAGTGGGTTTTTTTTTCAAATAGAAATTACCATTTTTATGACTTTATATAGTTTCCAGGCATTTGTTTCTCCAGATGGCCTCTAACACATTGTTTTCTCTCCTCTTGTTGGTTGAAAGTGAATAATAATATGATTATTTCTGAACTAATAACTAGCAAAAGGAATGGATTTACCTCCAGAATAATCAGAGTCACCTTCAAAAGTACAAGAAGGATAGTGCTAATGATATTCTAATGGCCATCTTTGGGAGATATGGACACCCAAGCAAAACTGGCATTTTACTAAAGAGAAATAAGGACAGAATGGATGGTATTGATTTCGTCTATGATTTTGCTAGGGAGGAGTTTCTAAGTTTAAGCATCATTTAAAAGATAAATCAGAAATTATCTTCCTGAAAAAATCTCTAATTATTCTTCTAATGTCAGGGGCAAAATACGTTCCTATCCTGGACCTCTAAGCATGTTTTATTTTTAATCTATCATTTAATATTATGATTGTTTTCATAATTTGTTCCTCAACTAATGTCTGAGTACTGTGAGGGCACAAATAGTTACATTTATTTAACTGTATCCAGTATGATATTTAAACAATACCTGCTATATGTATTGGTAAAACACTATGCAAATTACACATTGTTAATAAAACTATTTCTAGAACAACCACTTCCTTTGAATACCTTGGTGAGAACCTATTGATATTCAAAAGTAATATTAAGTATCCATGTTAAAATATTGATTCTTATAATACACTTAGAAGAATGTTAGGAATTTAAGATAAAATATAAATTAGAGTTTTCCTAATGGTCTAATCTACATCAGGGACCTTAAATATATTCTTATTTTCAAAAATTATTTGAGGGAAGATCTGCCGACTGGTTGGTTTGCCACGGTTTCCACAGCATGTATGGAATGTATCTTCCATGAGAACTCAATATATCTGTGCAATTAAGTAACTGTTAAGAATATTTATATTTTTTATTTTATGCCTAATAACATATATATATATATATATATATATATATATATATATATATATTGTGTGTGTGTGTGTGTGTTCAAGAGCATGTTGTAGGAAATACTAAGATTTTTAGAGAAGAGCTCAAAGAAATACTGTTCATATTGGAAGGATTCAAGAGAATGCCCATTCATTCCAAGCCAGATTAGCTGCTTGGAATCCTCATTGGCAGCAGTTCAATGAGTGTTCCTTATTCTTAGATAAGGTAGATCTGAAAAGTACAGATTTCAGCTACAATAAATTTCCATATCAAAAGGGTGTAAAAATCGTGAAATAAGATCTTTCTTTTGCCAGCCTTGATACCCGCCAACATGAGCCATGTGGGACCTTCTCAACACTGAATAATTCTCCTACCTACTCTCTCTCCTCTCCAATAAATTTTATTCACAATTAGTCTGTCTTGGTAACATGAATATCATCTTAATATAACAATAAAATCTGCTCTTGTCCTTCACCACAAAAAATTGGTTCTCACAGGTTGGTCCCATGCCTCCATATTCCTTGTTTTACTGAAACTTGAGTTGAGATAGTTTTCTTCTTTCTCATTATCTCTTCCGAATTACTTGTTTTTTCTCAAAAAAAAAAAAAAAAGTCAGTCTGCTCTGAAATTAGACTTGACAACCAATTATCCCTGCATGTTTTCATTATCTGCTGATACTTGGGTCACCTTCCCTCATGGTCCAAAAACTACACCTCATGCTACAATGATATTCCTTCCAACAGGACAACCATTAAACATCTTGGTGATTTCAATGTCCTCCTGAATAGGCATTCTACTGCCATTTCTTTTCAGTTCTTTGATGTTATGTCTTCCACTTATTAGTTCTCCAACCCAATTTCATTTACATCCAAAATCATAATCCTGATAATATCATTAGTAACAACTCCAAATACTATACTACCTCAACTTCAAGCCAGAATCTTTAGCCAATATCTTCCATGTTCTAAACTTTTCCATCAAATATATTTTCAAGTTTACAGAGAGGTACAAATGATTGATTCCACTAATCTCTCTCTCTCTCTCTCCTTCTGGCTTCTTTTCTATATTTATAGTTTTAATCTGATGTTCAGTCATTACACATGGACAATTTTCCTTTATTTTTGCTTTTTTTAACTTTTATTTTTGCTTAAGTGATGTGGTTAAATTGGAAGCCTGGCTAAATATAAAAATCTCTCCTACATTATATCTGTATCCTCTCTGAGGATCATGGGAAGAGCCAAACACAACCATTGTGACAATTCTCAGGTTAAATTTATGGAATCTTGCAATAACTTCCTAGGTCTTTTACTTGCCTCATTCTCTTGGGGGAGACCTTCAGTTCTTTTCCTTTTCTATAGTCACACCATTTTCCTTATCCTCATCCTAAAAATGTGATCTGAGAAAAAAGAAGAAACCACAAGAGAGAAAAACCAAAAGTTCCTACTACCTCCTGGCACTACCTACTTGCTAATACCTGTGACTGAATATGCTGTAGTTTTGAAAACAAAATGTACAAACAGCCTGTTCTCCTAGCAAACAGAGTCTCTCCCTTGACACTACTCCTCATCCATTCTCACTTAAGTGAGAGTACTAGAACATTTCTCCAGGAATCCTACTGCCTTGTGCTTACACTATCAATCTCTCTACAGGATCATTCCCAGCAGCGTTAAGACCAGGTGTTGTTTTCCCAATACAAGTAAGTCTTCTTAAACCCAATTTTCATGCCAGTTTTCCCTTCTGTTTACTGTAAAACTCAGAGTTTTCTATAACTTATTTTGGTAATTCACCTCTCAACATTCTTTCTTCAGTCTATTCATTTTGTTATGGGTTGATTTAAAAATTAAGCCCAGCTGACCCCATTTTGTTCAGACATCTCACTCTGGGTAAAATTGGTCCCCCCTTTTCCTCATGAGCCCACTCGCCTAGTAGCTAACACCTCCACCCTCCCCCTCCTGTTCCCTGGTCACAATATCCTGAACTTGTAAAATGTAAGCTTGCCCTTCTGATGATTTCTGAGAAAACATGTTTTATGTAACCTGTGGGTATAATGGCCACCCTCTTTCTCCCTCTTCCTTTGTGGTTTTCCAGCTTATAAGCAGCAATTGATCCCCATGCGGTGTGGGAGACTGCAGAACTGTTTGCTTTCTGCTTCTTGGCCCTGGCCAGAATAAATCCTTTGTCTTTTGCTTCAGAAGGACCAGAGTTTTTATTTGGGATATTGGAATAGAGCCTTAACACTTTCATTATAATTTCCCTGTAACTGCTATTTTCAACCAGATTTAACTGCTCTATTATCTGGTTGGTTACAGTTTAGGTATACATGAGTATATATATATACACACACACACCACACACATACATTTATAGGATTATAATTAACACTCCTTTAACATTAACCTTGTCTAACATCTGCCTTCTTCAGACTGGATTATTGTAGCAAGTTCCCAACTGTTCCAACTACTGATGCTTTTTGCTTACTTCCATATATTTTCTACAGAGGGATCAGAGTGATTTCTCTTATGTCACTCATTTTTTAAAATTTTAAATTTCTTCCCATCTCACTTGATATAAACCAAAGCTCTTATTATTAAAGCAATCCTTACACTAGACAAAGTTAAACAGGCAAGAAAGATTTCATTCAAGACTATTGCAACAAACTGACCTATCAGACAGTTTTCTTAATATTTCACATATTTTAATTTCTTCATTTCATCCTTTATGATGACATTATTCTAATCAGTGTTTTATAGTAAAGTGGAGGCACTGTAATATATGACTAGGGTTGTACAGCTCGTAAAAAGCAGAGACTTGATTTGATATCAAACTGACTCCAAATCACATGCTAAGTGAGGGCTATAGAAAACCATGCATTTGTTCGCTTTGACTATTTCTTTCCTGAGTTGCATATCATACTTATTTCACGTTCAAATTAAAATTTATGATCAATTACCTCAGTGTTGATAGAGAATCTTGTAATATTTCTCAAGATCTTTCACTTACCTCCTTACCTTAGGGAATCCTTTCAATATTTTAACTTCATTAGTACTGATTATCAGATTAATCAGTAACAATCCAGTTCAAGTAGATACTATAAATGTGTGATTTATGGAGCACATACGTATATGTATGTTTGTATAGATATTGTTTCCTCTAATTTCACTTTGTATTTCTAGTTTTGAATCTTGATTGATTCCCAGTGGTCAACACTTGTATAATTTCCATTCCTTGTTTGTAGGAAGGAGTTAAAACTTAACTCTAACCAATGAAATATGATGATGATTTAAGGGTTGTGCAGATATAATGAATGACCTAATCAGCTGAGTTAATCAAAATGTAGGCCTAATCAATCAGAGGAGTCCTCTTTAAAAGCTTAAGCCTCCCTGAAGTTAGAGTGAGCAAACAGCAGAAACTTTCCCCCATTCATGTTTTTGAAAAATCTAGCTGCCATGAATTATATTCCATAAACAACTCAAAGAAGCTTGGAAACACATCCTACCTTTTCGTTTGTTTGGTTTTGTTTTTTTGACACTAGAGATTGAACCCAAAGGTACTTTATGTCTGAGCTGTGTCTCCAGTCCTTTTTTTAATTTTTAATTTTTATTTATTTATTTTTATTTATTTATTTTTTGAGACAGCATCTTACTAAGTTGCTGAGAGTCTTATTAAATTGCTGGGGCTGTCCTGATGCTGGGACCTCCCTGCCAACTATCCCTTGCTGGAATCACAGGGGTGCACCACAATGCTGGGCAAAGCAGATCCCTTGTTACTGGAGCCTTCAAATGAGAATGCAATCCAGCTAATACTTTGATTTCAATCTATAAAGACAATAAGAAAAGAGCACATATAGGCTGTGCCCAGTATTATGACCTACAAAAACTAGGATAATAAATAGGTTTTGCTTAAATATACTACTTTGTGATACTTTGTTATGCACAACAGAAAACTGCTAATATGCAGACATTGACCTTTTCATGCAATTTCATGGATATGTGAGGTACATGCCCTTATTAAAAACACTGAGCTACAGATGCTACATTTAAATGAATGATGCAAAGTTGTGACAAAGTAGACATTTTTAAGAACTGAAATCAAACTAACTGTATTATACTGAAATACCCAATGTCATCAAGCAAAACACCAAAAGGCACTGATAAATGTAAGAGAATTTGCAATAATATTTCATAAGAGTTTTGATCAGTGTTTCTCTTGAGCTTAAAAAATATAATGAGGAAAGTTAAAGGCATTAATAAATCTCTAGGGATGACCCACAAAGCATATAATTTCTGAAATATTTTATTGGTAACATTTTATCTGTAAAACTTAATCTAGGAAAGACTGAGCAACTCTTTTGATTAAATGGCTCTCTGCATGCAATTTTTATAATAGTAACACATCAAACACAGGTAATTATTTCTAACATCTCCTGTTACAAGGTGAGAGAATAAATCCTTATAATTTTCAAGGGACCCTATGGGAAATCTCAAAGATAAGTTTAGATATAAAAAATGTTCTGAAAGTTTTTTCCCTTCCTTTTTTGATATTTTAAGAAATTTTAATCTGATTTTAAGAAGGTTATAATATCCCCAAAATTGTTGAAAGAGAAGATTGGACACTTTAGAGTTTGGTGCCTAGAATACAGTATTTCATTACCTATTTCATCAAAATGAAAATAAACATAAATAAGAATGAATATGCAAAATAACATTCTGGTGAAAACTTTACCTTTGATACCAATGATAAATCTTTACTCCTTTAATAATCAAGGGCATAGAAAAATCAACAAAAAGAACAGAACATTATTTTGGTAATTGCAGAATCTCTTCTATCTAGAGAGATTAAACAGAAAGTAAACAAGAACTTTTCAATACATTTGAGGTCATTGATCAGAAAATCAAGGAAGCAAAATAGAGTGAACTTTTTTTGATTCTTAAGTATTTTATAGCCTTTTGCCATATCTAGTGTTTTAAATACAATTACAATACAATTCACTTCATTTTTCCTTCACTATGTTCTTTCATATTTGAGAATAAACATACTTTATTTAAAGCAAATAGTTTTCTCTCAAAGGGTATAAGAGGTCAAACCATATGGATGTTCACTAACAAGAAATTTCGCTAACACACAATTAATGGATCTTTATTATAAATAAGAAAAATTTAAAAACAAACTATTTTTTAAAAATTTGATATTTTTCTAACTGAGAAGTATTTATAGCTAAAACTTACATAAACAAAAAGTCTTTAATGTCCTTAATAGTCATAGAGAAAATAAACTGGCTTGAACACTAGAATTATTGGCAACCGCTGATATAGCACAAAAGTATATTTTTGCTTTGAAAAATTTCTAATATATGTATAGTTGCATTTCTCTGTCATGATTACTCCTG
>JAJEJO010050912.1:442-17940 GCA_020662805.1 Glaucomys volans | reverse complement strand
AGGTCTGACATCGCCATTTTCAAATGAGCAATTCAGTGGCTTTCATTGTATTCACCAGGCTCTGCAACCAACACCATCATTCAGAACATTCATCACTCCAAAAATCATTCCTCTTCCTCCAGGGTCCCAGAAGAGTCAATGGGCCCATGGGCAGGACACTAACTGATGACCCTCCCTCTGGTTAGCATAGGGTTATGGTTTAGAGTTTCCCTCTAAGCACTGCTTTCTGTATCCCACATGTCTTAATATGTTGTGTTTTCATTTTCATTCATCCCAAAGAATTCTCTCTGATATTTTTTCCTTAAACCATTGGTTAGTTAAGAGCGTGTCACTGATTTTCCAAATATTTGTGAATTTTCCAATTTTTCTTCATTATTGAGCTCAAATTTCATTCCACTGTGGCCAGAGGACACATTCTGTCCACATTTCAGACTTGTTTTATGGCATAGCACATGGTCTATCGAGAGTCTGGAGAGACTTAGGTTAATTTCCAAAGTTCTGAGAAAGATAATTAAGATTTATTTTTCTTTCTTTTTCTTTTGGCCATATTCTCATTGCTTTTGTGAAGGAGGAGATTTTTAGAAGTCCTTCTTCCTGTACTCCTGGTGATATTACCACCAATATTTTAAAGCACAGAAGCATATATAAGTTGTAGATAATAATTCCGTTGTTATGTGAAGTATAGACAGTAAGGTCCAACATGCTCTCCCAGTCACAAGTTGCACTTGAAAAATGAGTTCCTCATGAATTTCAAGAAATTAGTTTTTACAATATACAGGGTTTGTGCTTCTCTCAAAAAGTTTATAGATACAAGATAGTAAAATAAACAAGACATTAATATTAAATTGTAATACCTGCATATATAATGAATATTCTTTCTCTTTAGTCAAAGTTAATTATCATGATAAAATAAGACCACCTCTCTGTTAGCCCCAGAGAGTAGTACTCAATCCTAGCTACGTCAGGAGGATTGAGAGACACCTCACACTTCCTCCTTCTTGCAGAGCACCTAAAGCAATTATTATCTGGGGTGATGTCCATCTTCTCACAAGTCCCATAAGAGCAGAGACAACGTCCACTTTGTTCACATGATACTGAACCTCAGCTAGGATGTCCAACATAGAGTAGCACCTGACTAGATATCTGCCAAGAGCATCAGTGAATGGAATAAGAATGATTTTCTGGGTGAATTCTCTTCTTACATTAAAAATAAAAGTTTGCCCAAGTGGGGATAATGGTGACTGCCTGGTTGTAAAAGATAAGAACTGTATGCATTCATTTATTAGTAACATAAGTTCCTTGCTTTCCTATCAGGTAAACAAAGTGAATGTCTAAACATAATTACTAAACTTGTATGAGGTTTAGCACTATTATAGGAAAATTAAACAACAGCTTTTACACAATTGAAAACTCAATATGAACCTCCAGTCTATTGTGGATTTTCTGAAAGAAGATATAGCCTTGTGCAACATTAAAGGAAATAGAATTTGGATGAAGGGATCCATTATTCTGGAATATTCTCTCTGGTCAGACATCATCTGAAGTGTTGCTTGCAGATCTCTCCTAGACTAATTCACTACCCCACAGCCATCTCTACATTATATGAGGAAAATCAGTAACATTACTTATGACTTTTGATCATAGCATTAAAACAATTGTGTGCTGGGGTGGAAAACCATGATACAAGAGCCAGACAACTTGTTACGTGAGGAAGGGTTTAATTAAATGACATGTTTAGCTGCAGTAGAAATGTCTTCTGGGAAGGATTATTCACAAACACCTGACGGACTGTCATGTGAAGAGGATGACATGTGTCTCCCGTGGCTCCAGGGAATAGGACTTGGACCAGTGAAAATTACAGTGCAGCAGACTTTGACAGAGTGAAAAGGAAACTTTCCAGCACTTTTAACTTCCTGAAATTGGAATCAGCTGCCATATCAAGATGATCTCCAAAAATAAGCAGAAATTTAAAACTGTATAGAAAACTCTGCTTTGGATGGGAGTCATTAGATTTGAAGATTTTAGTGTAACTTGGAATTTTAAAATTCTAAAAATCATGAAACTCTTTCTCCTGCATCACTTTGAAAATAAAATTGGATATTGATTTTTTCATATTGTATTTGTGAACATAAAATGTATTCCTTATAAAGAGTTGTTTTAAAATTGCTCACATAAATTATCATGTATACTTATACAAACACAGTATATCCTTAAGTGCATTCATTATAAATTTGATTCATTTCCTTACAAACTGAGGACATATAGTATATCCATAACTGAAAAATTAAATTTATATGGCTTGAACCTGTTTTGTATGCAAAGCACGCTAATATTCTTATGCATATTTAAACTTTCAGCAATGCAATAATGTTGATATAATAGAGTCTAAAAGCAACTTTTGCTGGATAATGGCTCACATCAAACCTCCCAGAGATTCAGGCCCAGTCGATCAGTTATTGATGAAACATCAGAGCACTAAGGAAATGGATGTGGAGCAGGTCCACACTGAGTAGTCTTGGTCTCCTGGGTGTAGCTTCTACTGCAATTAACAGGAGCTCAAGGATTCAAACAAAAAGATGGTCCCTCAATCCTTTGTGGGTATCCCTACAATAATCTGTGTTTGACATTTAAGTAAAGCATGTTTTTTCTATAAGAAAAGAGTGTCTCATATAGAATTACACTTAAAACATACATGAATAGTAAAACTAATCTTTGAAACATAATATAAGCCAGGAAGAGAAATTCAGAAAGTAGCAGAAGGGCCCCTTCCTGAGACACCAGCCAGTGGAGACGCCCTTGGGAATACAAAGGTCTACAAGCAAACCAGCTGCTGACCAAAGATCTTACCCCTGTGTGTGTCGGGCTTTGAGAGTCAAGGAAATAGCTCTCTTTCAGCTTGTTCATCCCACCGCTAACTCCAGATGTCCCTACCAGGCAGGAAACACTGGCTCAAACATTGTGCACATGACAAAGGAATATCAGAGACCATGTTTACCTTATGGAAAGAAACAGCTTTGCTTTTTTTTCCTTCACACAGAACATCAGCCTCATAAGTTGAGCCATGGATGGAAGGCACAGCCAATGGCCTTTCTCAAATAGTGAAATTAAGGACAGAATTCCTAACTGTGACAGAGAAGAGAATTCTGGTGGAAAAATACAAAGAAGAGTCCTGAGAGGTGCTGCTCTTAAACAAAGAAGACACGGAATGATTTACAGCTCTTTAAAGAGGAACAATGTGTAGATAAAGACAAGATCTGGGAAAAAAAAAAATCCCAGGTAGCTGAGATTAATATAGAGCTGTTCAGAAGCCCAATGGACTGGTGTTCGAAAATGAAAGGAAATATAACAAAAGGCCCATCTCTGAGTGATTTATGATCTTGAGCTACTCAGTTAATATCTCAGAGCTGTGATCCCACCATTCATGAATGTCCACAATCAATGCAGATTACCCCATCAGATGGACAGTCATTAAAATACCACCGTCATCCAAGCTGGACTAACTGTGGGGAAATAGAAATTTGAGCAATGTGCTGGTGGAGGTGTGACTTGCTAGAACCTTTCCAGTATCTTTTGAAAGCAATAATGTTGTGCCTTTTGAAGCAGAAATATAAATGTAAGAAATATCTCTTATGAAAGCAAAAAAAACTGCTCAACTGGATCGATCTACCAACATAAATGTATATATATGCACATGTATATGATCGTGTATGTATAGCACATATTGCTTGCTATTCCACATATGTGTACACACACACACATATTATATATTTCTTAGTCTGTCTCTGGTGTATGTATAAAAATATGTGTATATATATTTGTGCGTGTGTGTGTGTGTGTGTGTGTGTAAACATACACACCAGAGACAGATTTAGGAATCCTTTATATGCTTAATTTTACCTATTAGAGTACATGTACTGGATTTGTTAATATATACCATCTATGAAGATTCTTATTTATAGTATATGGAGATGGTGAGAGGTAGAGGGAAAATGTGGCAGAGAAGTATGCATTGTGCCATTTTTATAATTAAAAGTAGCACATATGCATAGACATGTATCTGCACACAGACTCACACTACCCTTGCACAATGACACACAGAGACTCACACTGTGCATACACAAAGTGGAGAGAGACCACCACACATCAGAGTCAGCCCTAGGGGAACAAAAGGGCAGGAAGAGGAAAGACATCCAAAGCCCACTCCTTGCCCTCCTATTTCCTTTGGCTCCTGCACCTCGGCAGGCTGGGAAGTCAGGTTTCCACCTGCCAACCTGCCCTGCAGCAAGGTGTGTCCCTGTGACCAGGTCCAGTCACTGAAGGGAAGGGAATGGCAGCTACGTAACACTCAGAAATTTGGGGCTTCCAATTGAAAGAGCCAGAGAGCTGGCTGTACTTTTACCTCCTTCCCACCTTGAATTCCAGTATGATCCCTGGAGCAGCAGCAATCACACTGCCATCATGAGACTTGCTAGAGAATGGCTGTGTGACAGGGACAGGATCGAGCCTGGACACAGCTGATGGAAGGTTTCCGTGTACATGAGAAAAAAAAGCTGCGAGTCTCTGTGATCAGTGGATGCCTCAGCCTGTACTGTGCTGCTGTGACAGGATCCCTAAGACTGGGTAAAGGACAGAGATGTGCTCCTCCCTGCTCTGGAGGCTGGGAAGTCAAGATCGAGGTGCCAGCCTCTGTGTGGGGCTTCGCACTGGGTCCTCACAGAAGAGCGGGCATCCCACTCCTGGAGGCCACTTTCATAGCAGCATCAACCTGTTCAAGAAACTGGAATCACTTGGATATAAGCACCCTCGTTAAGCGCCACCAGCCAACACCATCACATAATGGACTCAGTTTCTCCCACGTGAAATCCTGAAGGAGACACAAAGCGTCGCTGCACAGCTCATGACCCTCATTCCAAAGCACGTCGAACTGATAAAGAGGAGACCTTTTTCTTCATTCCTTAGGTTGCTATAAAAACTTTGAAATGTTATTATTATAATTTTAATAACTTTAAAAAGTAGAACAATTAAAGATAAGACTAGAAGTGATCAGAGAATAGAAGGAAAAATTTTTAAAAAAGATACATTTAACCCTTTTCACTGTATTCTAATTGTTATTTCAAAATAATCTAATGTCTTTATTAGTTTGTGTGTATCTGTTCGGTAGCCTTGAAGAGCGTTTCAGATGTGCTGCCTTTATTCCATAATCAAGCACTAAATCCTTTTCTAAATCACTGAAAATGACACCAAGGTTATTCTTAATGGAAACAGGTGTTTATTAAGTGTCCTGGGTATGTAAAAATGTTCTACAGCAATCATGAGTCTTTCAACAACACAGGAAATCTTTTCAAAATATAAATATAAAAGTGATTCGAGAAACCTCATCTACAAAGAATGAGGAAACTTTTTTCTCTCATTCCCATGGAGCATAACTCCATAGATTTTTATGATTCAAATTTTAAACAAGACAATCAAATACTTGCTTAATACAACTGGCTTGTTCAAATGCATAGGTAATTAAGCATTGATGATAATACTTTTAGGTCTAGATGAGAATGGTAAATAGGATTCGCAAGAAAATGTAGTGTTATAAGGAATGAATGGAAATGGCCGGGTCAGGGAGGGAGGAAACCATGGACTGTATTGAAAAATGCAGAAAGCGGCTCCCTGGCAGCTAACACCAGAGAATCAGAAATGTGGTAGCAAATGCTTGATGCTGTTGGGAAAGATGCTCAAGGTTGTGACAAAGCACAAAATAAGTAGCACGTGCACCAAGCCTGTTTCATTAGCAGCTGCAGTTATTAGTAATGAGAACTGTGTGACCTGCCATCCCTTCTATTCATCTTTCTTTTACTTTATAAGAATTGTATTAATTTAGGATTGGGATTATCATCCCTCCTCCTCTATAGGGTCTTTCAATTCCAATTTTATTTTAACAATACTTTTAACATTATTTTTACTATACTTAGCAGCTCTGTCTGGAAAAATGTTGAAGACTGAAAAAACAAGAACTGCTCCTGTATGTCCTGTCCAGCATTCCCTTCAGAGGAATGCTGAAGTCACCTGTGGGCCTCGACATTCTCATGGCAGGACTGAACTGTAGAGAGGTTTGTAGGCTACAGAACCCTGACCTCTCTTAGAGCATTTGCTTTTGAAACTTTCAGTAGTAAATTCTTTCTCAGTCCCTTTGAGATGAAAGTCTTCTCCCAGGCTCTTGACAGTCACACTCCAAGGATGACTTTACAGGGGGCTAAGAGCAGGACTTTTGAAATGCAGTCACTGTGAGAGTGCCATTGGCTCCCAGACTCCATGGGAGGTGAGAAGCCCGGCTCTGTCATAAGGACCAACTGGCAAAGGGATGGTCTAATAAGAGTGGCCAAACTCTCTTCCAGGGTCTTCTGTATTTTCCACTCACTCACAGAACTCTGTTGGGCTCTCCTGTCTCTGTCTCAGGAGGATTGAGTTCAGGTTCTCTCGCTTATTGCAATGATCTTAAATAAACTCATCCTTCTCTGTTTGTGCCAGATGCAATTTCCCTTTGACCATGGTATGTGTTGGACGTTTATTGCCTGCCTTGACTTAGTGGTAAGTAAGAATATTCTCTAGGTTCCCTGATTGGAGTGTGAATTCTCATCTTCAGTGAGCTGTCTTCCCCCACCCCACCTGTGTGTTTGGATGTGTGTGTGTGTGTGTGTGTGTGTGTGTGTGTGTGTGAGATTAGGAATTTTTGTTTTATTTTTCTGGAATTCATTTTCTCCCTTTGAAAATAATTCTTCATCCTACTCTACCCTCTCGGGTGGTCTGAATTATGGCCCATATGTAGCTTTTCCGTACACTTTGGTTTAGATGCGAAGAATCCCTAAAGCCTCTGTTACTGTAGGAACACTCAGAGGTAAAGTTTTGGACTATGAGATTAACCTATTCAGTCCATCCTGTTTGCTGTCTCCTTCTCCCTCCCTCCTCCTCTCCTTCCTTGCTGACGGAAGGGGATCAGCCTCCCTCTCTTGCACTATCTCCCCATGGCATGCTTCCTCATATTGGGTGTAGAGCAATGGAGTCAGCCCTCTGTGGACTGAGCCCCAAATCAACTTTCCCGCCTCTAAGTTGCAGTTTGGTCACAGAAATGCAAAAGTTGAATAAAATGCATACAATGTGTTGTCCCTTTATTGCACTTTGTAAAGGTTGAAATTGTATGCTCTCTGCTCCTAAAGATCAAGTTGAATTTATAACTGAATCTTAATAAATACACAAAGCAGCTTTTGTAGAACTCCTACCCAGGTGCTCTAAAAACCCCTTGCCAGAAGCCGAGCACATCCCAGATCGTGTTTTTGTTTCTCATGACTGTTTACTTCTCATCGTTATTGAGAGATGCTAGATAAGGTACTTTAACTCCTTCTACCCACTCCTTAAACCATGTACTACAATCAGTAGACCACCTTGCCTTAGCATCTTTGGTGGTGGAACAGGACAGCAAATATTCAGTCTTGGAGTAAATTTTATATTTGGAATCACAGTTCACTACAAAATATATAGAACAAAATAAATCAAATAATAAAATAATAATTCCATTCTCACATTTTAGCTGTGCAATCAGTTGCAAAAATAAGTTCAAATATGCTTTTGTTCCCCACAATAAATGTTTTGAATTTACAAAAAAAGAGCCAAACATTAGCTCAAAAAGATATTTCTTAATGTTTGGTCCAGTGAAAAATCTCCTGGATAACTTGTTAAAAATAGAGGTCATTTTCCTCTATACAATCCATCCTTTCTACATTCTTCCCTTACCTCCTCCCACACCCACTATGTGTCATCAACCACTTATCAGAGCAATCATTTGGCCTTTGGTTTTTTGGGATTGGCTTATTTCACTTAACATGATATTCTCCAACTCCATCCATTTACCTGCAAATATCATAATTTTATTCTTCTTTATGGCTGAATAATGGGGGCAGGGAAGGAAAGACAATAGAATGAGACAAATATCATTACCCTGTGTGTATGTATGAATACACAAATTATATGATTATATTTTGTGTACAACCAGAAAAACGATAGTTACACTCCATTTGTGTAAAATGAACCAAAATAAAAAAAAAATTAAAAAAATAGAGGTCAGACTGATTAGACCTAAATCCCAGGCTAAGATTCTGCACATTATATATACACACAGGAAGATGCCCAGGATCACTGATGTGTGAGAACCTTGGCCTTAAGCTACTGCACACTTTGATAAAAGATCTAGGTTTATTTGATACCTGAGTATAAGTATTTAAGTCAGACACGATGGCTTGTGTTGAAGCACAAATGCACTACAAAAGTTATTTTTCTTCAATTCCAAAATTAAAATTCTGAAGCCGAAATTATTCTTTATTCTAATACATTGAAAAAATGGAAATGAAAAAGAAAAATGCAAAAAAACAGGATAGAAAGTAAACAAATCCAACAAAAACAAATGTGTAAGTAAGTTAATGACTGACCAACATAGCATCTCAAATTTGTGAACAAAGAATGACATTTGAAATGCTATAGACATCAGTACATGCACCAGGAGAAAATTAAATCACTTTCTACCACAGGCCTTCTATAAAAATAACTTCCAGATTGAGTGAAGATTTTAAAGGTTAAATCAAAAGCATAAAATTGTTAGATATAGGTGCAAACAAGTATTTAAATAATCATACAGGGGGAAACATAACCAAGGAGAGACATCACAAACAAAATGTTCACCATACATAAAAATTTCCTATGATGAAAAGCAACATCAGTTGAAGAAATAAGAAAAAAAATGCAAACAAACTACAAATATAATGAGAAATGAAAAACTAGGAATAATAGGCTTTTGTGGTCCATTGTAAGCTTCTTTGTTTGTCATCACCATTTTTAAAGTCTTGAACATTTTAAAAATGGTGACAAGACCAGGAAGAGCAACGGAGGCAACAGAGTTTGAATGCCAGTAATCCAAGTCTCCAAGGGGACAATCCCAGGCCCATAGTTTTCTCCCAGAGTCAAGTGCATCAAATAGAAAAGGTGAGACAAGCTTGGAAATGTAAAGCATTTATGTTAATTTCTGCATTATTTAATAAAGACCTTAAGATAGTTTAAGAAACTCCAGAATATAGAGCTGAGCCTGGACCTTTTCTTTTCAACCTGAAATACTTTTCTCAGCAAGATCTCTGGAAACAGTGCTCAGCATAGTTTGGTGGAAATGTATTTAATGTTTACTCCATTTGCATGTTTCTAATCATCATGAGGATGAGATTTAAACACCAGCTGCAGCCAGATTGGAGGCTTCACGATTTAATCCTATGGAAACTTCTTCCCACTTAATTGAAATTCTATTATGTCCTTCACTATCTTCAACCTTAATTGGTTCTTAATCTTTATCTCTCTTCTGTCAGCCAATCATTCTTTCTCCTTATCTTGGTGAGCAGGATAACTTTAGCACAATTCTCAAACTCTCCACGTATTTATGTCCATGAGATGTCTGCCAAACTGTTTGCAATGCATGCTGAAGTTCAATTGCAGTTTGCAATGCTGAAGTGGATGTTCTCCCATAATACACATTGTAGTTTATTTTGTCTCATCCTGCCAATACAGTGTTAATATCACTGATTAAAAAAGAGTTCTTACTAATAGAAAATGCAAAAAACACCACATAAAACTGTGTTCAAAAGAATAATTACAAAGGAAGAGTGATGCAGTCTAATGAAGATAAAGTGTTTCATTTCATTAGTTATCAAGGAAAAAAAAGAACTATGAAAAACTATTTTTACCATCAAATTAGCAATGATTTACACAGTGTTCTTAATTTTTATTAGCCAACAAAACTCTTCTACAAAAGGACGTATGTGAGTGCACCATAAATAAAGTAAAATGAAATCAAACTGCTGAGGCCAATGGGGAAACTGTGAATCCAAGTCCGGCTGCCCCTCCTCAGGGTTCTGAGGACCCCACCCAGTCCCTTCAGGAGCGTTTCAGGGCAGCTCCTCTGCGGGACTCCACATGAGATTTCTCTATGAAAGGATTCATGAAACTCCGCCTTCACAAGAGTCTGAGGAATGGGCGTTCCTGATATGTAGATGCTCCCATTTTTCTGGCAAGCATTTGAAACCACATCTTAAAATGTGTGGTCATTAATCTTTTGTTTCCCCAAAATTAATATGCTGACACTCTGAATCTTGATGGATTTGGTGGAGGCAACTTTAGGAGGTGATTGGATTTTGATGGGGTCATGCAGGTGGGGCCCTCATGATGGGATTAGTGTCCTTGAAAGAAGAGGAAAAGAGACCCAAGGTGCACTCCTGCCCTCTCCCCTTCTCCTGACCATGTGAAGACACAGTGAGAAGGTAGCAAGCTGTCTGCAAGCCAAGAAGCAACCCCAACCAGGAGCTCAAGCATCTGGCACCTCCGAAGTGATCAGAGGTGCGTGCATGTCAATTAAAGTCACCTAGTCTGACATTTTTGTTATAACAACACATGTTGATCAAGACAAGGGCACTATACGAAGGAAGTAATGTGAAATGAGCCCAGATAACTAATTGGGAATATTTAACCAAATATAAGTTTAGATTATTGAAAACCCAGAAGCATTCTATTAAGCACATTTAAAAGTAGAAGGTAGGATATTAGGTTAAACATGCTGTGAAGTGGTCATGCAGTGGAATTTGTGATAATTGATAATGGACATCTCTATTGACATAACATGAAGAGCTACTTTCAATATATTGTTATATAATTGTTTAAAACAATGATTGAATTGTTTAATAAGTTAAACACAAGCATGATCCTCAGTTTGCTTAAATATACAGTATAGGAAAGAAAAGAAGAAAGGAACAAAAGAAGGGAAGGAGCAAAGAAGAAAGTCAGAAATTCTAGAAAAACACACAACTGCTTTTTGGATTTTCAGAAGTAACTGTGTAGGTTCTATACTATTTGCTTATTTTTTGAAATTATTACATCCTTGGATTTATTATTTTTACTGTTAATTTTACAGCAAAAGTACTGATATGTTAAATAAAATCTAATGAGCAGAGGATAAACTTAGGGGAAATGTAATACAGGGATGAGGACAAGCTCTCGTGTTTGTGCCTAGACAGGTGCCAGTGGATACAGAGAGGAAACTCCCCCCAAAGGAGAAAATGCATGTGAATCAACCATCCAAGGAAGTAAAATGAATAATGAGCACATTAAGCATTATTAGCCCTATAACAATAAAAAGAAAAATTAACGTAATAAGATAGTACTTTTCAAAGAGTAATAATTCAGCTTCTTTGACAAGTGGTTCCCAGCTTCTAAGTGCTTTGCATCAATCATTTTGTATAATAGTCACAAGGACTAAGTGCATAGGTACTGTTTTCACTGGCCCACGTTGCAGCCCAGGGAATGTGAGGAGAAGGGGAGGAGCTGCTGGAGAGTGTAGACTGCAGGCTGTTTCACATGTCAGCAGCACCCTGCCCCAGAGCCCATGGCCCTCAGCAACATGTGCAAACCTCCATATCAACCTCAGCAACACTGGTGATCCAGTCCAGTACTCTCGAGGGTTCTAGTAAAGGAAGAACTATCAAAACTTAATGAAGCACATTTGTGGAAGTCAGTTTAGACTTAAGGATCAACTGTATTAAAAACTATCCATTTGCCAGGTGCAGTGGTGCAACTTTATGATTCTAGCAACTGTGGAGGCTGAGGCAGGAGAACTACAAGTTCAAGGCCAGGCTAGGCAATATAGAGACAAACTGCCTCAAAATAAAAAGGGCTTGGAATGATGTAGCTCAGTAATAGAGTACCCTGGGATCCATCACCAAAAAAACAAACAAAAAATTTCCACTTACCTGGAATTCCCAAATGCTGGCTATTGAACTGAGAAAATAAATACAAATCTAGACAAAATTTCATGAATATAGTTTCCTAGTGCATTCTTACTCAAACAGAAAAAAAAAAGAGCACAGAAATCTACTCAATGAATGAATGGATAAAGGATGCAACAGAATACAATTATTTTTCAAAATTATTTTCCATATTGGTTAAATAATACAAGCCTACAGTTGTCTTAATGTTGCATTATAATTTACATAATATTGGGAATTGCTTAGCCATATCCACAAGTGCACAAGATGCACTTTGAACAATTTCATTCCTGCTTACTCAACCGGAGAATCAAATGTACCAAATTATGCTACATCCATGTACAAATAGGTCACAATGAGTATAGATTTTATATATAATTATAATGCACTAATCTTTTTAAAAACTTGCAGTATTAACATAAATATTTTCTGGTAGCCTAAAGTAAAGCATGGTGACTACAGTGAATGATAATGTGAAGCTTAAAGAAAAAAAAGAATTTACCATAAATCCCTGCCAAAGGAATCACAAAGTGCTTGAAATCTTTCTGTGCAAAGGACCTTTGATATTTCCTCAAATTTGTAAGATCATAAACAATTGCTTGATTTTATAAGTAATAATTCTGAAATTATCAAAACATTTTTTTCTGATCCACCAAAAAGAAAAAAAGGAAAAAATACTCTGAAAAGTATTCAAGTAATTGAGGAAAAGCTAAAAATAAGTTGCACTGAGAAAAGTTCAAGTAAAAAATCTGTATATTCAATATAACCCAAGTTGTTTTTAGAATATCAAACATATATGTAATTGTATATAATCTCATATTGATATTTATTTTATATTGTGTTTACATTCAATATGTAAATATATACTTTCTGTAGTCTCATACTTTGTTATATAACCAAACAAGGGTAAATATATATGTACATATATAATTGACAAAAGAATGTACACACAAATGTTAAGCAAGGTTATTGGGGCATTGCTATTACAAATTTCTTTTATTACTTCTGTATGTTCAAACCTTTCTATGATAAACTTTCACTTTTCTCTAATGCAAGCTGAAGAGCTGGGGAAACCAAGAGAACAGAATGGAAGTATCGTCTCTCACTCCCTCCAATCTGCCAGCTGCATCCCACCACCCACCGGCCAGGCCTTCAGACAGGCTGAAGGGGTGTCTGCAGGAGCTTGGAAGCCACAGGACAGCCAGTGACAAACACAAGTGACAACAGCAGCACCAGCACCTTGCCTCCTGCATCAGCAAGAAACAGAAGAGGCTTCAGCCTCCTCCCAGGTGTCATGAGGAGATGAACAACAAGAGCCTGGAACGTGTTAACCCAGGTCTGTGGAGAGAAAGGGATTCTGGGAAATGTTGCTTCACTTAGCTAAAGTGGCCCAGGGCAATCCACTGTGTCAACCAAGGTCTGTCTCCCAAAGAGCACGCTTTTTCAAAGGATGGATCTGTGCAGAAGTTGTTAGAAGCACCATCTCACACTGTAAAAGTCCTTTGCTGACATGTAAAATTAAAAACTCCTGAGAGCTGGCTTTCCTTAGTCAACTCATTTCCCTCACCCTCAGGAGTAATAAAAGGCTTCCCCTGACATGGAAAATAGAAGAGCCCCAGACTTTACTGCTGAGAATTTGAGAAACCAAACACCCTTTCCCTGACCTACTTAAGGGTTAAGAGGGACTCTGCAGAGTTTTACTTGGCAGAAAGGGAAAGTTTATTAGAATATTCACTGAAAATGAAAATATTGCTTCCAACTTTCACTCACAGATCTGAAGGAAAGAAGGAGGGAGGTCAAGAATGAAGGACGTCAAGAGGGAAAGAGAGAGGAAAGGGATAAAGAAGGGATGAACAGGAGGGAGGGAGTGAAGAAGGAAGGGAGGAAGGAAGGAAGGGAGGAAGGAAGGAAGGAAGGAAGGAAGGAAGGAAAAGAGAAGAAAGGAAGGAATGGATGGAGGGAAAGAGGGAGGGAGAAAGGAAAGGAGGAGAACAAAAGAAAAAGGAGGGACATTATAAAATAATACCATATTAGCATAATTAATTTATCCTCTCTGTGAAGGATTTGCACCATCTGAAATATTTATTCCAGTTGTTTCCAGCAAATTACATTTGGGAGAAGTTCAAATTCCAACCCCCCAAGTAGCAAACAAAGTGCCTTAAATCTTCTCTGAATGGGAATGTTATCAATAATAAACAAGTAAGCAAATATACAAACATATTTCCACCACACATGACAGTAGTGCCCATTTCTCATTATCTACCATTTGGCACTTTTGAAATCTGGAATATTTTTTGTGAAAGGATCATCTATTCCAAAGCTGATCATGGGAATTCACAATTCGACAGACTGTAAACACGGATGCAACTCAAGGTCATCACAATGATCCTCATAACGACAAAAATATGACATTGTCTTTGCTCTCATCTCCCTGTTTAAAAAAAGACAAAACTATGTGTCTTTTGAGATTAATGAAGAGAGAGAATCCAGTCTGATTTACAAGAAATTTTTTAAATGATGGACAAAATACACTAAAAATGGAAAATCTGGACTTAAATGGATTTGAAAATATCATTTAAATGTATAAATAATCGTGCATCATGATTTTCTTGCACAAACATTATAACCACAACTGATGATAACATAGTGAATGAGTTCTGGAAATGTCGATATGAAATTCAGGAACATGAAAATGGTTAAACTCAGAGGTAATTGGAAAAGGAAAAACTTACTTCAGATGTAATAAATGAGAAGTAAGGGAAACACTGAGTCCATAGGTTATATTTGTTTCACATATCAAATTCCATAAGGTGCAACTCTGTTGATTATTCTCTCAGTCTGCTTTTAAAGACTGTCATATCCGTCAGTTTCAAACATTTTTCCAATAAATTGGTTTTCCTACAAGCCATTATCTCCCCACAGATAAAACAAGTCATCTCAATAAAAAGCAGACAACAAAAAATAAAGTTGCTGTCACCAACACAGAGAAGTATCAAAATTTAAGGAAAATCACACTTTTTAAAGCTAAAGCCTTGATCACCACTTAGACTCTCTTCTCATAAAACATCTCTCCTTTTTCACATGTTTACGTCATGCTGATTAATCAGCACCCATGACAGGCTCCTGCGTTCCACTCTCAGGGCCTCGGCTAGCCAATCTACCAGGGCCATTCGTCAAAAAGCCAGCGAACAAAAGAGCAAAGTATACATGGCTCTGGGAGAAATCCACCTTATTTCTCACTTGGAGGCAATTGTGTCTTGGTGGCTGTATTTTATTATGCAAATGTGACTGAAAATAAAGACCATAATCCTGTCAAATTTAGAAATTGGATTAGCATTCCTTCATGTGGATTCCAGTGATGAACAAGCTTGAGGTTTTTTGTATAAAGCATCTAAATTGTTTAACCTTAAATCCCATTGTTGTACCCCAAAGTGGCTTCTTTCACCACCAGAAGGCTTGTCGTACAAACTCTTGAAGACCCGTGTACTGAAATCCAAGAGCTCTCCTGCAGACTCCAGCATTACCACGGGCTTCCAAGATCCATTAAAGGGAATCCTTTTTTTTCTTTTCCCTGTACCATTTTTCTTTATTTGACTGTTGCATACTGAACCTTGACAAAGATCAGGAGCAATCACCCGTTCAACAGAGCTCCTTTGACTATCTAGTCTCAACAGCCCCACATTCTTGAACTGACAATATACATACACTTAGATATTTCAGATAAAGTACCAAGAACTATCTCAGTTTAGACAAGTGAGCAAATTCAAGAGGATTTCTTGAAGAGTAAATCAGCTGGAGTTGAAGTTTAACCAACCTCAGCTTTGAAGTAAGAGGTCCACCTTGCCTCTCCCACTTTGGATTACAGTCAGATTATTCTGATATCAACCATATCAGAATCAGCTCCTTGGAAATAAACACTGAGATGGAGAATTCCATGGAGAAGATATTCCAGAGGAAGGTGTGGGATATGTCAGTGAGGAAGGAGAGCAGGAGTACTCTCTGGTACCTGTATGCCCCATCAAGTAGGTTGGAGCAGAATGTCTACACACCAAATGTGTGGCAGCCGAAACCCAAACAGGTCAGCCTTGCCCTGTGCTGCGTTTTTGTCTCCAGGACTGTGAGCTTCAACACTCCGCTGTTACCTGGGAAGGAGAGTCCAAACATACCTGAAACCTAGGAAATCTTTACAGACTTGACTGACACTCTCATTGCACTTATTTCCTACCCTGTAGAATACAGATATCGAGGGCTTCAACATAGGTGCCACTTCTTGCCTGTGCAATCTGCTTCACTGAACATTGTGCCACTGATATAAAGAAGTTGTAGGAAGCTCTGCAGGTATTCAGGTGGCCCAGGTACACCTGAGAGAGGTGGGAGGAGTCAGCACAGGCCTGCTCTCACAATGAGACCCTGAACATCTTGCTCTGTCATCTCTCTGGCTACACAATTAGCATTTCAGGAAAGTCCTCTGGGCCTTACGTTTTCCCTTCAATTGTTGTCAATCACCCAACCTGGCATATTTCTACAACAAGAAGTCAGTGGTGCTCTGCGTCTGTGTCCTGATTCCATAACCTTTAAGGTGCCATTTCTCTAACCCTTTTCCAGTGCTGGAACTATTGCAGCAGCCACTACGCTCACCCTGTTTCCCCATCAAATTCACCACTGGGGTCATCTCCCAACGACTTTTCCTGTCACAGCAAGCTGTGGGCTATCCCTATTTCTTCCACCACCAATGTTGTACCAGAAAGTAATCTTTACCATCCTGCAGGTTTTGATTCTGCCACTTAGGACCATTTCCGATACCAACCATCATAGAGTCAGCTCCTTCAAATAAACACTGAGATGGAGAATTCCATGGAGAAGGTTGTTCCAGAGGAAGGTGTGGGATATATCAGTGAGGGAGTGAGAGCAGGAGCACTGGGAAGCCAAAGAAGCTACCTTGAATTGTGATCATGACCCAGGCTCGACTCGACATGACTCTGTAGAAGGCTCAGGGCTTGGGTTAGTACCCCAGCATTTTCACACATCAGGCAAAGAGCCAGGCTCTCCTCTCCACTGTATGCACCATCATGGCCACAAGTTACCTCTGGGGAGACGTGGTGAGGGAAGCAGTGAGCGAGGGCCAAGGGTACTGCCCAGTGAGGGGTTCAGGGCTGATGGGTTCTCAGCAGGTGAGGATGAGTTCATCTGCCCTGGAGTTACAGTCTGGAAAGAGCCCTGGTTTCCACAACTTTTTATCACAGTCTGGACAAACAGGTTACTGAGCAAGACTTTGAGACTATGCTGCATAACAGGCTGCCAGGCCTTGCAGGTGGCAGGGGAACAACAAGGATTCACAGAAACTCCTGAGGGTCTTGAAATTAAGAATTCTGTATAGTCACAAACCAGGGGTCCCTTTGTCTTTGGATGAGTGACTAGAGTTACTGGAACAAGCATCTGTGTATGTGGGACATTGCCAAGATTCTGAAGTCGAATTTTGTTGTTTCTCATCAACAAAAAGAAAAATAGGCTCCTTTGTATGTACTGAGATTTTGAGAAACTCTTTGTGAACTGTGAAATGCAGCCCTGTGTGAGACCCAGGGGGTCTGGAGTTGCTACTGGATTGATTCAGAGAGAAACACTGCAGAGGCAACTTTGACTCCACAGGAGACCAGAGGGACA
>JAJEJO010050910.1:47692-76123 GCA_020662805.1 Glaucomys volans | reverse complement strand
ATCTGATGTGCACGTGGTAAAGATTTCCTCCCGTTCTGTGGCTTAGGGTGCTTTTTTTGTCTTCGGTGGCGCTGGGGCTTGAACCCAGGGCTGTGCGTGCCAGGCAAACGCTCTACCAACTGAGCTGCGTCCCCAGCCCCAGGGTGCTTTTTTAAATGAAAAAAACTCCCTGTTCGCAGTTGGTCGAACTCTTGGAACGGAGGCGACCGCACTCCCAGGGAGGTGGGGGCCATGGACGCAGCCCTGTGTGCGAGGCCCGTGGCACCTGGCAGGGGCAGAGGCAGTGCCTGTGGCCAGGCCTGGCACAGCAGTGTCCTGGAGGCAGGGGCAGGAGGGGCCTGGCAGCGCTGCAGGGTCTGCAGGGTGGATTGTCTTGGCCTCAGTCTGACCCCTCCAGGGGAGCTGAGTCCAGACTTGGCCTTCTCCCTGTGGCCGGGGGGACAGGAGGGCCGGGTCCCCATCCTCACCATCAGTACTGGGCACTGGAATGGGTCACCACTTCAGCTGCCACACTTCCCCCTCAGCGTGAGGGGAGCTCAGGGGGACAAGGTGTGAAGGGCTTCCCAGGATGCAGGAGGCCTTGTGGCCTCATGTGGAGGCTGGCCACCCTTGAGGAGGGAATGGGTTAACACAGAGGCCTCAGGGCCCCTGGAGGCTGCCAAGTCACCAGAAACCGCTTCTACTTCTCTGGGCACATTTTTCCTTCATTCCTCAGAGCCAGCTGCCGCCTGTTGTGACCTGCCACCGGAAACCATCATGTGGTTGCTAAGTGTGGCCTGCCTGGGCGGGGGCCTTGCAGCAACCTCCCTCCATTGTCCTCCCCGTGGACTGAGAGCTGGGTAGGGCCGGTGCTGTCCCATGCCTGGTTGGAGGAGATGTTCAGACTGGAGTCTGAAATGCAGCTGGGGAAGGGGGCACCGTCCGCCCGGTCTTATTTTTAGATCTCCCCAGGGGACGGACTGTCAGTTCCCGAGAAGGCCGGGTCCAGCCTCCTGTCTTTCCTGCCAAGGGCCCGTGTGAGCTGAGGGGCCTGGGGCGGCCGTGGCAGGCTGAGGGACCTCGGCTCCACTTCTTCCCACCCCTGCATCCGAGGCTGGGTCCTGGTTGTGGGGGGTGCGGGGCGAGCTGGAGTTCTGCAGCGTCTGGCCTGCAGGACCCTCTTCAGTGTCCACTGTGCGTGTTAAGATCTGCCCTGGGTTTCCTGCCTCTCCTGGTGGCTCTGGTGCCCCAGCACCTGGGCTGAGAGTCTCCTTGGCTCCTCCCTGGGCCTGGACCTTGCTGCCCCGACTCCTTCCAGAACATGCCCTCCGGCCCGCCCTGCCCGCGGTCCAGCCTGCAGTCCACCTCTGCACCCAAGCACGTCCCGGCTCCAGTTGCCTCCCTGCAGTGCTGCAGCCTCCTGTTGGCCTCCATGGCCCAGCGGGTCCTTCAGCCTGGCCCTTGCCCCGGAGAGGGGCAGGCCGATCTGGTGTCCTTCCTGCCCCCAACCCTTGCCCTTGAGATTCCTACTCTGGTCCCTCCACTTCCTCTTGGTCCTAACAAAACAAGTGCCACCCATCCCCCAGGCCACTTGCCATCACCCTGAGGGTCTGCCTGCCCCCCAGGTCCTGGTCCCTCCTCTTGGTCCAGGAGACTTGACCTAGGACTTCTCTGTGGTAGAGATCTCACTCTGCACTGGGCTGCGACCACACTGGACATCAAAGAGGAAAAAGTAAGAAAGCCCGGGCGGGAGGGAGACGTCAAGGGTGGAGGTGGGCGAGCTTGGAATGCCCGTGGGCAGCACGCCAGCACTTACAGAACTGGCTGCGTGGTCTTCTGGCCTCCAGAGGGCCAGGCATCTCTGCTCAGGGCATTTGCCTCGGGCCTCTGGGAGTGATGCTGGCAGGGCCTGCCCGCCACGCACCATGGAGACGGGAGGTGAGGGGGCACCCTGGTCCCATCAGCAGCACTGGCCTGGAGGCTGTCCGCACAACGCCCACAACTTGCCCAGTGCGCTCTTAGGGAAGCACAGTGCTAAGCCTGGGGACCCTCAAGGAGAGCGAAGGACGCTGGTTAGAAAGCTTTCCTGACCGGCCGCGAGCCAGCACCCAGGCCAGATGTGCACATGGAAGAGCTCCGGAGGGACGCACGTGGCTCTGGGCCAGCACAGTCCTGAGCCCTGCCCACCTGGGCCGCACGGGCTGACCCTGCCCCGACCTTGCCCTGTGCCCAGGAGGCCAGGCCTCTCATCTGCTCGCTTCTGCCTCGTCCCCCCCAAGTGAGTGGAGCGTGGGCACCAGTGCTGGGGCCGCTGCCCTGTGGCAGAGAACTGGGGCTCACCCAGGGAGGCGGACAGGCCATCGTCCAGAGCCGGCCATGGCAGAGTGGTCTTGGGCTCTCCGTGAGGGCCGCTGCCTGCCGTGGCTCTCAGGCCTCATCTGGGAGTGTCCTGTCCTGTGTGCCCTGCAAGCACCTGCGAGTTGGGGTGGGCAGGCCAGAACTGGCTCTCAACACGGGGGACACTGACGAGCGTTGTGGGGCTGGGAAAGCTGCTGGCCAGACGCAAACAGCCCACATCAGCCTAGCCCACGGCCCCCGGCTGAGTGGACCATGCGCAGTGCTGCCTGAAAATGCCCGACGTCAGAACGAGCCACACTGAGGCGGAGAGTGCCCTGTCTCCAGCGCCTCCCACCTGACTCTGAGCTCGAGCACAGCCCTGGGTTCGCTGGGGGCCGTTCTGTCTGTGCTGCCCGGCCCATGATGTGCACCCCGGGTCTCCAGGAGAACCGGGCCCCGATGCCCTCTGTAGGGAGTCCGTGGAAACCGAGAGGCCTGGGGGGACGGTCCATGCTCACGTCATGGCCAGACCAGGCTACAGAAGGAGACACGGCTGTGCTCCGATCGAGGGTGATCCGATCTTCCACTCAAGGAGCAAAGGAACCCAGGGACATTTGAATTTCAGGTCAGCAGTGAATAATGTCTTAGCGCGTCCTGAATATTGAACGAGTGATTCATCAAGTAGTTCATTAAACTTTTACGTTAAGGTAAACTTTTTTTAATATTACTGAAAGTCTATTTTGAATTCATAATTTTTTAGCATGAGTTTATCCCAACTCAGGCATGGGACATACTTATGCTCACTTAAGTGAGTTCCAAACACAGAGAGACCTCCTTATGCTGAAAAGTTTATGAATGACTATGAGCACTCACACTGATATTTACACTTTATTGTTTATAAAAATTTGTATTAAAATTTCCTGCGTGACTTGAAATTCAGATTCAACAGGTGCCTTGTATTTTACCTGGTGACGCCGCTCATACATTTTCCTAGCAATGCTTGGATATTTGAAGACGATCCTGTTTTATTTTTAAATGGCCTCCCCATCTAGGTGCACTGCCTGGGTGTGGCTGTGCCCACGATGCCACCTCTGAGCCGCACAGAGGACCTGTGCACAAAGAGCCTGCGCTTGCCCAGGGAGGCCTAAGTGAGGGACTCTCCCCAGTGGCAAATCACCTTGGCCACCACCAGTCAAGGACTTGGAGGAGGCCTGGCCCAGGCCTGCAGGGGTGGCCGGCTCTGGACAGTGAGCAGAGCCAGCTGGGGTGACGCCTGGCTCCACCCAGGGCTGTGGGCAGGGAGCCCAGGCAGGCGGCCAGACCCCTCCCAGGCTTGCGCTGCTCCCACAGGGCGGGCGCCAGGGCAGTGCTGACCACACAGGGGTGTCGGCAGGCTGTGTGAGGTTTGGGGTGGGCAGCGTGAAGCCAAGCATCTGCATGCAGGACCGGTCCTCCCCTGTTAGCCAGTGGTCATGGGCGTTTCCTGCCTTGCGGGAACTTCCGCCTCTTCCTATTAGTCTGGATTAACTGGTGAGGTTAGAGGCAGCCAGGCCCCGTGGGGTGTGGCAGGTTGAGGGTTTTCTGCTGATGGTGGAGGAAGCATGGGGGGTGGGCAATGCCCAGAGGGGCAGGCATCAGGAGGCAGAGAACCTTCCCCTGGGTTCCCAAGCCTGTGCCCGCACACCTGGAGGAGGCAGAGGGCAAACAGGGTTTGCAAGCCCTGACTTTCGCACGCTGGGGATTGCAGGAGGTTGACCAGCGCCTGCCTTCCACTGAGCCTGTCCTCGGGACTGACCTGCCTTGGTGCCCTCACCCCGCAAGGCAAGGCCAGGGTGTAGGAACCACATTCCTGTGTCCCGCAGGGAGGCTCAGAGCTAGAGGCCACTGGCAGAGACCAGTCCCACCTAGTTGTCAGACCCCAGGTCCAAGGGCTCTGACTCTCCAGTTCTGTGATTGGACCAAGAGCGGATCCTGCCCTGTGGACTTTGTGGGCTTACCCTCTTACAGGATGTGGGAGTTCTATAAAAAACTTCCAATTACCTTCAATCTGTTCAGTGACCCCTCTCCCCATCTGTCCACCAGGCCTGCTCCCTGGAGGCCTCAGAGGACCCCGAAGGCAGCAGGCAGATTGAGGACTCTGATGCCCAGGCCCTGAAAGTTCCCACTAGCCCCGGCGTCTGGGCACCCTTCTTTTTCTTTACTCTGTCTCCACTCAACCAAGTCCCCCTCGCCCCAGCACGGGTCCCCATTTCCCCTCCCTGGGAAGGGGCTCTCAGAGCTCAAGACCCTGGACTCCCTCCCTGCACCACTGTGTGGCCGCAATGGCTCACCCGCTGCAGGGGTGGCTCACCCCACCCCAGTCCCTGGGCGTCCTGGGCCCCACCCAGGCCCTGCTGCTTTCTCCAGGAAACCCGTGGGCTGTGGGCCGGGTCCCAGCTGTGTCACATCCTCTGCTCGCAGCTGTGCCTCCTTCCCCTTCTCTGGGCAGGTCCCAGGCAGATGGGTAGAATACGTGGTGGTGGAACTGGGGGTGTCAGGCAGGGAGGAAGGGGAGGGGGGAAGAAGGTTGGGACAGAGGGTGGACCCAGGGCAGGTGATAGGACGGGTGGTTAGGGCCAGGCACTCAATCCAGATGCTTTGGACAGGCATTTGGGTCCACGTTAACGTTCACCGAGAAACTGTCAGGTGCTAAGCACATTTAGGGGCAAATGCCCACATTGGCTGACTGTCCCAGTGTCCTTTCTTTGGTTTCTGCTGAAGCTTTCTGGATGAACGCAAAGAGCCCGCCTCGGTCTGTAAGATCAGGGAGCCACTCCAGCTTCATGGCAGGATCCCACCAAAAACGTGGCTCATCACAGTATTGAACTGAAGTGACCTGAAGTGTTTGCCAGCCACCTAGTGATCCTGAACTGGGAGAGTGTGCCCGGCCGTACCTGCCCATGAGGTGGCTGTGGGGGCTCCCGGGGGGTCAGCCCCGTCTCCTCTGTCCAGGGAGAGCCTCAGTTTGCAGATGGCTCCGGTGCCCTCCTCCGTGCGTGTAGGTGACAGATCTTTCTCCACCCTATCCTCTGGCCACGCCCCCTGGCTTCGGACCCAGCCAGCAGGGAATCCTGTGTTTGCGCACAAGCCGAGGAGGGAGGGTGGCACGTGCGATGGTCACTTCCTGAAATCCTACCCCTCCATCACCAAGAGCAGACACTGGGTTTGGAGTCTTTCTACCCTGACTGTGGGCTGGAGGTCGGGGCAGGAGGGTGGGCACGACGGTCCTCCTGGCCTCCCTCCTGCACCCCAGCCTATTGCACAAGCCCCCTAGGGGACCACAGCGGACGCAGCTGTGACAGGCAGCCAATGAGGTGGCCAGGACCTCTGGCTCCTGTCGCACACACCTGTGGCCAGCTATTCAGACAAGCAGCACTTCAGCGCCGTGCTGAGGGTCTGCAGAGGGCTCAAGTCAAATCCCAAGTCAGTTGACCTGGAGACATGGAGGTTTCCAGGGGCCTGTCCCTGTCGTGGGAGCCTTGGCGTCTGGCCACCTCTCGCAGGAGGAGGAAGTTGGAGAGCCTGCCGACCCAGGGAGCCCCACAGAGGCATCTGTCAGTCCCGGGCTCTCAGGCCTGCATCTCTGCAAGCAAAGCTGCCTGCGAGGAGCGGGCGGAAAGAGGCCAAGCAGCCCTGCGAGGGCTGCTGCCAGGAGGTCGGGCAGCCCTGGGAAGGAAGCCTGTTCCCCGTGTCCTGCCCCAGGGCTGAACCCACCCCTCCGAGCTGCCTCCGGCCTCCAGCTCAATCTCCCGCTCTCCCCTCCTGTAGAGACCCGCGGTCACTCCAGCCTCCAGGGTAAGGCAGAGGAACCTCCCACTCGGGATCCTTAACAGCGGCAAAGTCCCAGGGATGCATGCTGGCCTTGCAGGACGGCCATTCCAGGGCCCGCACGTGTGGGCTGGAGGAAGCGGAAGTGCCTGGAACCAGGTGGGGAGGCTGCTCCAGAGGCAGGGGAGCTGTGCCCAGGTCGCCCAGGCTCTCGGCTCCTCCGACAGGGGTTTAAGGGTGCGCAGGTGTTAGCAAAGATGAGGGGCCGTTCTGAAGGCCAAAGGTGAGGATGCGCCCGTGCCCGCTGTCCCCAGACCAGGATCGTTTGGGGGCCTTGGGCTTTTCTTGTAAAGGACACTTTGTGCAGAGCCAGCATGGGAAGGTGTGGGGTGTCTCGGTGCCCCAGGATGGCTCATGGTGGCCTGGACATCCTCAAGGCCTAGCAGACGTTGTCTCCTTTGCCCAGCAGACAAGTCGGGGCGCCGCTGCGTACGGGTCTCCTAGCCCCGCTCCCTGAGCCGAACCCTGGTCTCAGGACGCACCGCCGAGGTGAGCAGAGCTCGTGCGCCTTCACCAGGATCAGGCAGTTCTCACCGACCAGGGGGCTCAGCCATTTCAGATTCCCGGACATTCGGGAGACCTGGATGGACAGCTAGGGTCTCCCCTTCCCTTTGTCTCCTTTCCACAATCTCTAGTCCTCTCTCAACTCAGGATGAAGCCAAATGGCTCACGGTCCTCGGTCCTCGCTCGGAGGTGAGGTAGGCGCCCTCTGCTCTCTGCCTTCATTGGGCAGCGGGGCTGGGAGGGGCCGTGGGGTGGGTGGAAGGTGCCAGATGGTGCCGTGTTGGTGTGTTAGCGCGTTAGTGCCCCAGCGGCCCGGGGTGGCCTGGAGGCCGCAGGTCTGAATGTTCTGGAAGCACAGCTTCTGCCCTGGTGCCCTGCGCCTGCGAGGCTGCCGGCTCCTGTGGGCCTCACCCTGCAAATCCTGGGGTGCTGAGCGAGGGCCCCGCCCATGCCCAGGGACACCTCTGGGGGCATTTTCAGGGACTCCCTGAACGGTGGCATGAGCAGGAGGCTGAGGACAGCATTAAACAGAAAGACGGGTGACCCCAGGAGGCTGTCGGGGACTGAGCCTTGGACCCACTTTGTTCCCACCCCCACTGCGGGTGTGGGTCTCTATGACAACTGGAAATCACTCCACAAACAGAAGATTAGGGCTCCATGGGAATGGGGAGATGAGGAACCCTCAAGGAGCAAAGTTTTCATTTATTGCACTGTGGTGTGGAGGTGTCAGGCCTCTTCTTGGAGCCAAATTCTACCTGAGGGACGAAGTGCAGAGAGCAGGAAACCAAGCAGGCCTCCTGGCGCCCTGCCTGCGAGCAGTTGGCTCTCTGCTTATAGAAAGACTGTGAGGAGGCTTTGGGAATAACCCTCAGAATTTCTAAGACTCAGAGGCAGAAGCAATGCCTCACCAAGTTTAGAGGGAGCCCTCGAGTTGGTAAGATCTTCTTGGCTTTTCCTCCAGTGGCAAGATAGCTGCAGAGGCTCCAGGCATCACGTCTTCCCAGGAAGGAAGGCAGAGCATGTGGCAGAGCAGCTTCTCCTCAATTAGCTCTCTCACCACAGAGTTCTGCCTTGTCCAGAGGCTTTTAGCAGCAAAAGTGCATTTGTCCAGCTTCCCACTCGGGGCCTGTTGGGAGCCTAGACACCCGGGGCAGCTCCTGAGGGGCGCCCGGGCCTGCAGCTGGCCCCAGAGCAGTCCTGGGCGCTCATTGCCAGTGGTGCAGAGGGGAGGGTGGTCACAGCCCATGGCCCCTCTTTCCATCCCCCTCGGCAGGACTGGTCTGTGTCCCCCCTGGAGCTGGGGCGCTGCAGGGGAGCAGGGGTCTCTGCTAGGCCACCGCCTGGTGACCGAGGTGCCCGGGAGGCAGGTGCCTAGCAGTCTCCCCTGCACCGTGGGGCGGGGCTGGTGGCCCCTCTCCTGGGTGTCCTGGAGGGACCACTGCCACGGACAGGGCTCAGTGCCTGCCACGGAGGTGAGGTGGCTGCCGCGAGCAGGCACCTGGGGCCTCTTTACTCAGTGCAGGGCCCGGTCAGGGCTGGCAGCTCCTGGGAGCCATTTTCCCTCTAGGCACAAGCCCCGGCTCTCCTCCTGGGCAGCCGGGGGGAACCACGCCCAGGCCCCCTAGATGAGGGTCCATCATTCCCGTGGCCCAGGACCCACAGGCAGCAAGTCCCTCCGGGTGCCCCCAGACCTCCAGCACAGCCCATGGACTTGGGCCAGGGGGAAAGGACCACGTCTGTCATCACCCACTGTGCTCGGGGGGTGCACAGGGGGGAAGAGAGCGAGGAACTCTGTCGGGCGCTGTGCCCACACCCACACCCACACGGCCTCCCTGCAGGGCCAGGACGCATGACAGGTGGGCAGCCCTCAGCAGGGGCGTCGGGCTGAGCAGCGTCCAGGGACAGGGTTGGGAGTTAGTCGCCTGGGGATCTCCTGGGCGGGGGCCCCTAGAGGTCTTCCCGGGTCTCTCCTTTGCTTGCTTCCTGGCTCAGGCGGGGTCACTGAGAGGACATAGGTAGGTCTGGCACAGTGTGGGCTTGGTGATGTCACCTAACCCCTCTGAGCCCTGGTGACTTCCTCTGGAGATGGATGAGCAGGTGCTCGGGCTGGGGAGCACTGTACCAGGAGTCCTGGTGCCTGTGGCCTGGCCAGTGGGCCTTTTCAGCAGCAGGGTGAGCACAGGGGTTCCACGGGGCAGCCAGGAGTCCCCGCCACTGGTCAGGGTCCTTCTGGGTGCAGGGGAGTAGGGGGACACGTGGAGGCCCCTGGGCAGGAGGCTTCTTCCACAGGTGGCTGGCCAGGTCCTGTACTGGTGGTGAAGATGGGGACAGTGCTGTGGGATCCCAGGCTGGGGACATGCCGAGGCCCATGGGGGACAGCAGGGTGTGGGCCCCAAGCACCCATGCTGGACGGGCCTTAGGATTCGGCCCCTGCCTATCAGAGGGCTGGGGAGCCACCGCCACGCTCCCCCAGCCACAGCTTCCCTCCCTGGAGGGCCACAGGCTGCCTGAGTGGACAGAGCTCAAGGCCTGCTTCCTCCAGAACCGTGACACTGTTTCTGCGGCTGGGGGACACAGACCGGGTTGGGGCGGACACCCAGGGGAGTGCGCGCTGGTGCCGTGTCCTCCTTTGCTGCTGCCCGTCAGTGTTCTCAGGACTCCAAAGATGTGCGACCCAGGACTCGTCCTGCGAGAGGACTCGCCCTGCGAGAGGAAGAGCACCTTGTGGTCTGTCCTGTGCAGACAGCAGAGCTGTGAATCTACAGCCTCTCCAGGGCTTACGGCCTCTGTGGTCACCAGGCCCGGGAGCTGACGAGCCCAGGCACTGCCTGTGGGTCGTGGACGCTTGCTCGGCTGCCCCCAGCTGCGGGAAATGTGGGGATCAGTGATCCACGCGGTCAGCCAGGCTGAGCCCTGGCGGGAAAGCATGACGCTCTTGGCTCCGGCCACAGGCTGGGACTACTTTCAGCACCTGACTGACCTGCAGGAGGCCCGGGGCAGCCCTGGTGCAGGGCCCGGAGGGGGAGCCTGGGGGATTCGATTTCAGGGATGTTGGAAAGGAAGCACCCAGTGCGGCTGACCCCCTTCCCCTTCAGCCTTTGCTGGACTGCTCCATGGGAGATGCTTTCTTGATCCAATTTCTTTATTGGAAAGATGGAAAGGAAAGTCAGCACCAGAGAGGTTGTGTGACTTGCTGGAGGCTACACAGCCAACAGCAGAGCTGGACAACACCCAGGCTCTGCTCTGCCAGGCGACTCTCTGTGCAGAGATGTACAGGGAGGAAATAAAACCCAAGGGGACCGAGCAAGAGCCGTCTTTCTTCTCAGCTGAAAATGTGAAGTGCCCCATTGCAAGGGAAGAAGCCAGCTCAATGGCCTTGATCTTTTGTGGGGGTTCCTGGGGGGACTCCCGTTGGACATGGCACACTGAGCAAACGTGGGGTTACCTCTTTTAGAAGCCCTTGCAAGCGCCAGCCCTGGGAAAGGAAGAAGCGAACAAGAACCAAGATTGGGGAGAAGGCAGTGGCCCAGAGGTGTCCCTGGAAACCTGCAGGTCCATGGCTCCCGGATCCAACCTCACTCTGTCCTAGCTGGCAGAACCCAGCGACTCACTTGTATCCCAGCCCCCAGTCCCTAAGGGTGTTCATGTGGTGACAACCTGCTGGAGAGCCTGGGAAAGTCCTGCCCCTGACCTGGGGTGGCTCCTTCCTCCCTGTCATTTCTTCTCTTCCTCTATCCACCTGGGATGTGGATGTGAGCCTGGAGGCGGAGCAGCTGTCTTGTGACATAAGGTTACCATGAAGAAGAAAGTCCCATGGTTAAGCTGAGTGACCGAAGCAGAAGGGAAGTGCTGCTTGGTGGCATGCTGGAATGGGTCTGGTCCCTGCAGCCAGCAACAGTCCACGGATGATGTCCTGATGCTGCTCTCCAGTGACCACTGAAGCAAACTGGTTCCTAAATGGTTGTGAACTTCTGCAGCTGCAGAATGGCTGAGGAGCTGCAGGCACCGGGAGGGGCAGGCCGAACATCCCAGAAGTGGCAGAAAGGTGAAAAGAGACACCAGTCCTGACCTTTCTGGCCTAGGACCACACAGCTGCCCCACTCCACCTAGGGGGACTCGGGTTGCACCTGCTGCAGAAAAATGGGCCAGGTTGGTGCTGGACTTGGAGAAGCACATGGAGTGGGAAGAGGAGGAATTTGGCAAAACCAGACAGCAGAAGGGGCACTGGAGCACCCTGCAGAGCTGAGGGCGTGGACTCCGTTCTGAGGGCCAGCCACGTTCCCGAGCCACAAGAGCGGCACCCTGGGACTTCAAAGCACTGGGACTTCAAAAAAGAGTAAATGTTTACAGAAGAAAAATCATGGGATAAAAAATAGAAAACACAGGGATCAGAATTTCTCAGTGGGGACACAGGAAAGTGAAAGGTAACAGAGCCGTGGCTTTGAAATTCTTTAAAAGTTTTTGGGTTGTTTGCCCATACAAACTGTCAGTCAGATGTAAGGGTGAAACAAAGATGCTTGAGATATGCAAGATATAAATCCTGAACTTCATGCACATCCTCCTCCGGAAGTTACTGGAACATGCCATCTGAGCAAGGACATGAACCACATAGAGCTGGATGTGGAGCCAAGGGCACAGGAAAGTCTCCAAGGTAAAAACAACATAAAACAAAACAAAACAAAAACGAGTGATTGTTCCGTGTATCTGACTTTGTTGAGAGGACGTCCACAGCTCCGTCAGGAAGTTTTGGGGAATAATCGATGAGAAATATTACAAGAAATTAAGTATATGTGGAAAAAAATGAGGCAATTGTTAACTCCAGGAAAAACAAAAAGCTGGACAGAGAAGGAGAAGACCTTCATTGTGTCCTCTGTGTTTTAGTTGCAGCATTTAGGGGGTCATAGTAAAAATCAAATGGCCTGACCAAAGCTTGTGACCTGTGTAGGTGAATTGTGAAGGTGGCGTAAGGTGGAATGCAGTGGGTGCGGGTGGAGGGTGCTGGTGTGAGTGAGTGAAAACTGGAAAACCAAGAAGCAAGAGTGTAATCATGCCCTCAGCAGTGTGGAGGTCAAGATCAAAAGAAACAGACGGGAAGGGACTTGGAAGCAGGTGACTCACCGGAGGGGAATTGGAGGTGGGGAGGGCACACTGACAGCCGCTGTTTATTTTTACAAGCCTTGCAACACTTGGACTTTCTAAATAATGTTATAAAAATCACATGTAAAAAGGAAGGAATAACGATCTGGCAGTCACGCCCTGTCCTCTCAGGAGACGGTCCGCGGGGCCCAGAGGCACCCCCTGTCTCGTCTTAGAAATCTAAACCCACTGGTGTGGACCTCGGGGCTGGCACCCGGGCAGCTGAGTGTCCCCCTTGCTGTGTCCAGTGGCTGCAGTGTAGTGGCCGCTGAGCCAGCTGACGTCTGAGCACTGGCCCTCTGAAGGTTAGAACCAACCCTGCCTTTGAGCCTCGGTACAGATGATTCTGGAGATGCAGTGGGCCACCTGTCAAGAGAGGAGCCCAGCATGCAGCCTGGGGCTGCCCCACAGGTGGGGAGAGAGGAGTGGCTGCCTGTCGGGTCTGCCTTCCAGAGCTCTCGCCCTCACTCTGTGGTCCTCTGGTGGAACCGAGGGCTGGTGTGTGGGGGGCGAGGGGCTGGGCCCCCTCTGCCCCTGGTGCAGTCCCATTGCTCGGGTCCTGCCCTGTCCAGACCCCAGAGCACCTCCTTTCTTGTTGGGTGGGGACTCCAATGCCTCCAATCTGCCACCCAGAGAAGAGTGCAGAGGGAAGGAGTGGCCCTGGTGGTCCCTCTGCTCAGAGCAGCCACCACCAGCAGCAGGCCACATCTGCTTTGTGCCGTGCAGGCCCGGGACTGCCGTGACAAGTGGAGGGAGGGGTGGCCCTCCCGCCAGGGCACACTGTCCACCTGCAAAGACGCCTCCTGCTGTGGATCCGTGGAAGGTGCACCAGGCCCTTGCAGACAGGTGACCTGGGAAGAAAGGAGAGAGATTCCATTTTAAAAAGCTAGTGTCGGAGTTCAAGTGTGGCTCAGTGGCACAGGGCTTGCCTGGCACGCGGGGGCTCTGGGGTGGGCCCACCCCCAGCGCCACACACACACACGAAGCAGTGTCTGGTAGGCATGCACTGCAGGCCTGGGTGGGACCCACTCCTGCGGAGGCCTTGTCTCCACTGATTGTCCAAAATCCTCTCAGCTGCGAGTTTCAATGGCCCCGGTTTAGCCAAGAGGATGCAGAGGAGAGAAGACAGGCTTCCCAATCCTGCAGACAGCAGGGGGGGGGTAGCGCCTTTCATGGGAGAGCCAAGCAGTTTGTATAGAAGAGGGGAGCTCTGCAGAGAAGGGTGACTGGGACGCTGGTGAGAGTGTGGTCTGCACGGTGTGAGGGCGCCGTCAGGCCCAAGCAGGGGTCTGTGGGAGCCACATCTCCGGGAAGCTGTCATTTTTACTCGGATGGTTAAGGTCCGAGGAGGCTGCTTTGGCATTTGTTGGAGCTCAGGTTCTTGTGCTTAAGTTCATCTCGTCACCGGAGGGGATCTAAAGAGGCCTAAGAGAGGGACCTCAACTGGGAACCGACTGGATCCTTGACATTCAGCGCAGGAAGAGTTGCAGGACAAGTCGAAAGCAAGACACAGGCAGAGACTCACGTGAGGACAGTAAAGGGCCCTGGGGAGAGGCAGGTGCCACCGCCCTCAGAGCAGGGGACAGTGACGTGCCCAGGTTTGAGCTCTGTGACTGCTCCAAAAGCTTGGTCCTTGTCCCGAGTGCCAGTCCAATAATGAGGACACGGGTTTGAGAAAAAGGATAAAGAAGGTTTATTGCTTTGCTGGCTAAGGAGGAACTCAGGGTCTCCTGTCCCCCAGGCTGTGACGCTGCCCCTCAGCAGGAAGGGGGCTTTTACAGAGGTGACTCAAAGGCCACACTCCCCGTGTTCTCTGCTGGAGTTGACATTCACTTGTGAATTTGGGAGACAGTCATTTCTGAGATCTGGTGCCATCCCCAGAGTCTGGATGACTTCCTCCTGTGGTGGGTGTGTGCTCAGGGACAGAGAGCTCTGCCCAGGGTGGGAAGAAAGGTGATCTGTGTCCCCTGAGGTTAGGGAGGGGAGGGACTAGGGAGGAGCAGGGAGAGAGGAACGTGTCCATTTTAAACGTGAGTTGCAGTGGTGGAGCAGCAGGGCACTCAAAGCATCAAGTGGACGTAACCCTAACCCTAGGTGATTTTCAGGGGTGGGGTGGAATCCGGAGCAGGCGAGCCGATGACGAGCTGTTGTTAGATTTCCTGTACGTGGAAAATGTTTACGAATGTTCCTGGAGCTCCAGTCCCATGGCCGCCACCTGCACTTGGAGGTCAGAATGTTCTTTGCTAAAACAGTAGGCCACTGATCACTTGCGGGCGCCCTTGCATCAACCACCCGCCTGATCTCTTACCCTCGTGCTCCCGGGTCTGTTAAACGGAAGGAGCACCCAACGTAACTTACCCTGTGTTCAAGGTCCCCACTTACTGTGGCTTTCTCCCCACCTGTCAGTCTGCGCGCTGACTCTGGGGTCCCAGGGTGGCTTTGGGACCTGCCACGCATCTGCCCTGCGTTTAGCCTCTCACCATTTGCAAGGCAAGTACCCTGAGGCCGGGAGGAGAAGAGCCTGAGCCACTGCACATGGTGAGGCCACAGCTGACCTGACCTTGGGTCCTTCCCCAGGTCACCTCCTGCACACCAGGGACACCAGATCCCCCACCCCCAGCTTGGATTCATCCGGGAACCATGCTAGGTACTTGAGGAGAAAGAAGCCCAGCGAGGCGTCCACGCTGGTCGCCTTGAAGTTATGGTGTGATCCTACTGAAGACTGCAGTGACTCTCTTGGAGAGCACCCACCCCGTGTGTATGGGGCAGAATGGCCAGTCCACTCCCAAGCTGGTGAGGTGGCGGCCATCTGAGCTTCCCATCTACAATGTTCTGTTTTCAAATGGCCTGCTTCAGTTTCCTCATCTTCCCCCTGGGCAGGGGGTGTTGGCATCGTTCCAAGCTTCCTCACTGCTGCAAGCCACTTGGGCCCCACCCCTCCCAGACTCACAGTCCTAGAGCTCACGGTTCCTCTGGTCTGGAGACCTCCTTCCTCCACTGTTATCTGGAAAACGTCCCTTGTTCCTTAAAGTTCACTTGAAATGCTGGGCGTGGTGGCGCACGCCTGTAATCCCAGCACTTGGGAGGCTGAGTCAGGAGGATCGCGAGTTCAAAGCCAGCCTCAGCAACTTAGTGAGGCCCTAAGCAACTCAGTGAGACCCTGTCTCTAAATAAAATACAAAATAGGGCTGGGGATGTGGCTCAGTGGTGGAGTGCCCCTGGGTTCAATCCCCAGTACCAAAAAAAAAAGAAAAAAGAAAAAGTTCACTTGAAATGCCACCTCCTTGTCCCCAGAGCTGCTGCGTGCCTGCCTGGGGTGTGGCCAGCACTCTGGTTAGAAATGCACTTTTCCATCCATGGTGCCTGTCCCGTGGACGCCCCACGCTCCGTCCTGTGGTGGACAGCATTTAGGGGCTTCTGGCACTTGCTAAGGTAAATGACACGGCCACAGCCTCTTTGTCCAGTCTCTGATGGCGTCTGCTTCCTCAGGCACCCTGTGTAGAAGTGGATCACATCAGAGTAAGGACACCTTGGAGGCTCCTTGTGGCGAGTTCTCCACGTCTTCTGAACAGGTTGGAGGGTCTGCGCTGCAGCCCCTGTGCGACTGGGCCTGTCCACCCCATCGCACCAGAACGGAGCATCTCATTTCAAAAGTGTACCCTGGGGCCAGGCGAGGCCAGCACAGAGCTCCCACCCAGCGCCCACGAGGGCCTGGGGTCCACCTCAGCACGGCAAGCAGCCAACGAGGAGTATGTGACGATCCTGTGCTGCACGATCCCGCAGGCATGGAGCTTCTGCCTCTTTGGTGACAGCCACCAGAACTGGAGCCTGGTGACAGTCCTCCGTGGCTCTGCTTTACATCCCCGCAGCTTGTGGCACGGAGCGTTTGCCCACACCCGTTGGTGTTGGAGTGTCTTCTTTTGGGAAATAGCTACTCAGGAGTTCGCTCGTGTTGAAATCAGGTATGTGTGTACGTGTTCATGGTGCCGGGGACTGAACCCAGGGCCTTCTACCACTGAGCTATGTCCCCAGACCTAGCTATCCACCTGTTTGTTAGTTTATTTATGTATTTATTTTTGAGACAGGGTCTTGCTAAGTTGTCCAGACTGGCCTTGAATTTGTTTCTCCTGCCACAGCCTCCTGAGGTGCTGGGATCTCAGTGTGGCCACAACTATTCAGTACGCGTGTCTGGAACCCTCCCAAGGTCTGAGACTTCTGAACACAGCTTCCCCTAAGTGCTAGGAGCGGGGCAGGAGCAGGTCCCGGAGGGAAGGTGGAGGGAAGGCTCACTGAGTAAAACCCGGCGAGGCGCCTGATGCCTGGCTGACATGTGAGCCAGCTGGCCCTCGCTGGGCCCTGAGGGGCAGACTCTGACCGTCCCTCCTTTGCAGACCCAGGAAGCGGGGAGGCAGCATCGAGAATGTGTGGCACAGCTAGGATGGAACCCAAGCATCTGGTTCCAGGGTCCATGGGTGACACCTGGTCTCAAACATACTGGCCACTTCCCAAGTCCGGGCGGCACAGCCACTACCTCACACTAAAGGTTTCCCAGGAGCTCCAGCCGGCGAGGAAAGGTGTTCATGTCTCACCCTCTGAGTCCTGAAGGAGCCCAGAGGCTCTGCTGGGCTGCTGAGACCAGTCCCTCTGGGCCCAAGTGTGCTGCACACCGGAGAGGGTCCTCCAAACCCAACAAGCTGACACTGGGAAGCAGCAGGGCAGGAACTTCTGTGGTTCGGGCAGAGCATCCTGCACAGGGCCAGGTGGAATAGCAGGCCCAGGAGGTGGGCGCAGCCAGAGTCCAGCTTGAGACCCGCACTGGTCATCCAAGCCTCGTGACCTGGCAGCTTCACTCACCGGCAACTTGGGTGAGCAGTGGCCTGGTAATGCCCCCTGCACCTTCTTGAGCACTGAATGAGAGCGTGGGGCATCTGAGTCCTTCCCTCTCCTGTCCTTCCAGGGACACACACTTTGGACCTTCTGTGTAGAGATGGTCCCTGACGTGTGATTTTGCAACTTCAGGGTGGTGCAAAAGCAATTCCTTCAGTAGAAACACACCTTGAATTTTGAATTCGGATCTCTTCCTGGATTAGGGATGGAGCGACGAAGTTCTCTTGAGATGCTGGGCAGTGCAGGGCCCACAGCTCCCAGTTAGTCCTGGACCACAGGGGAGACGGCCGGCGCTCTGCAGTGTGCCGAGACCAGCTCCAGGGGGCCAGGTCAGGGCAGTATTGGCCTTTCCTGATCCCGGCACCTTGAATTTACAGTGGGTTTAGGGAATTCACCCCACCCATTGTGGGGAGGCACTGGCACTCAATCTGTTACCGAAGTCTTGGTCCTTGTGCCAGTGACAATCCAATAACGAGGACATTGTTTGAGAAAAAAGAAAAAGAAGGTTTATTGCTTTGCTAGCAAAGGAGAAATTCAGGGTCTCCTGTCCCAGAGGCTGTGACTCTGCCCCTCAGCAGGAAGGGGGCTTTTACAGAGGTGACTCAAAGGCCACACTCCCCGTGTTCTCTGCTGGAGTTGACATTCACTTGTGAATTTGGGAGACAGTCATTTCTGAGATCTGGTGCCATCCCCAGAGTCTGGATGACTTCCTCCTGTGGCAGGTGTGTGCTCAGGGACAGAGAGCTCTGCCCAGGGTGGGAAGAAAGGTGATCCTGTGTCCCCTGAGGTTAGGGAGGGGAGGGACTAGGGAGGAGCAGGGAGAGAGGAACGTGTCCATTTTAAAAATAAGGGGCAGTGGTGGAGCAGCAGGGGCTGATCCAAAGCGTGAAGTGGACACTGTTGCATGTTCTCACTATAATTCTTGAATCCTTCCTCTCATGGTTCCAGTAAGTCTGTGGAGGTGGGTCTGAAGGTTCATCTTGGCTCTCCTTGGCAAGTTCACCTTTAAAGCATTACAGAGAGAATCTTTTGGGGCTGGGATGTGGCTCAAGGGTTCACTCTCTAGTACTGCAACACACAAAACCCACAAAAGAAACCCCCAAACAGGAGCTTTCCGCCCTCCCTGCTTGTCCCTTTGATGGAGGGATGGCAGAGGGGTGGCGTCCTCCCTCCCACTTCAGGTCACGGGGTCAGCTCTCTGGTCCAACCTGCTTCACCACATGCCTTCGCACTCATGCTTCTGAAAACAGCCTCCATTCACGGCTTTCCCAGGGTGGCGTTCTGACAGGCAAAATCTGCTGGCTTCGGTCAGCTCGGCAGGTGGACACTATTCTCCACTGCGGATTAAGGATTTAGGCTGGACAGCAGAACTGCCTGTGGTGGTCAGGGTAATGCTGAGCAGGACCCTAGTGACCAGGGCAGAGAGAACCCTGAGAAGCAGCGTGGCCCACTGACAGTCCCTCCCAGGGACCAGGGACCAGGGGAGCTCTGGTGGTGCCCTGGCATGTCAGCGCCTCTCCAGCCTCTCCAGTCCTGGTCTTCCCAGGTCAGGATGTGTGGACAGGGGCCCAACAGGACTCCAGGTCCTCGAGGACAGGAACTTGTAAAGCAGGTGGACCCGGGTCTCCTCCCCGGAGAAGCTCCCTCGGCTCACCGACCTGCCCGGGAGGCACCTGCTTTGTGGACCTGGAACAGTCCCTGTGCTGAGCCTAATGGCCTTTCTCTGCCCGACACCCTCCCTTATCAGGAACAGGGATCTCCTCTCCTGTGCCTCCCACGTCTTCCTGTCACCTCCTCCTCCTCCAGCCCCGTCCTGGAGAGGGGTTGAGAGAAGGTGGGAGTCCTGCCACGTGGTCCCCTGTTGGGGTGGGTGCAGAGTGGGGAGCCCTGGGGGCCTGGCAGGGGTGGGATTTGAATTTGGTCCCCTCCCCTCACTGTCCTTTTGAAAGGTCCTGGGAGTCCTCCTGGCCCCTTGGCTTCTTAGTCCATCTATCCGTGTCCATGCAGGAAGCTGGAGTGGTCAGTCGTCTCTGCTGCCCTGAGCTCCTTGGTCTCTGGGCAAACTCTGGCTGTTTCTAGAAGTGAAATCCACTCCTGCAGGTGGGTTGCCTGAAGCACCTGCTGCGGCCCTGTCCCAGGTCAGCACGGAGGGGCTGCTGGAGGGTGAGCCCTGAGGCAGATCCCCGCTCAGGGCTGAGCCCACACAGCTGACCAGGGAGGGGTTCCAGGAACCAGGAGGACGGGTTAAAAATGTCAGCATTCCCATGCCCTTTCCGACTCTTCCATTCTTAAGATGTGTGATGGGCTTGGCGGGCAGCTTAGCGTGTTCCAGTTGCTGACAAAGTGCCCTTAACAGGAATTTCTTGGGGTTCTGGAGGCGGGGATTCTGTTGTCAGGGGCTGGAGGTGGGTGTCTGGGAGGGCTTCCGTGCTGACCGACGGTAAAGGGACATCTCTGGTCTCTGCTCCCAACAAGGGCACTAATCCTATCACAAGGGCAGCACCCTCAGGACCTAATCAGCCCGACATCCCACCCCCAAACACCAGCACACTGGGGATTAAGTTTCAGTGCAAGAATTGGGGGACACAAACATTCCCCTCACGTGGGTTTTGAATTCTTTGAAACTGAAAACAATGCTTTCCCTGCCTCCTCTCGGTTACCGCAGCTCAGGCCGTGAGGCTCTGGGGAAGGAGGGGAGGAGCCCCTCCCACAGCACGGACGCCTCACCCATCGGAGGCATTTGGCAGGCCACTAAGACCGCCACAAGTGGACCCGCCCTCTGTTGTCCCAAGAACGTCCAGGAACAGGCCCTGGAGACGACAGGCGGCAGGAGGCCCGTGGGCCCACATCCACGCGGCTATTGACAGCAGCAACACTTTCCCTCCCCTGTGGGAATCGGCCATGGGTGCCGGCCAGGCGAGGCATCTGGTTCCAGGGAAAGTAGCTTGGCGCTGGTGAAAGCAGTTCAGAGTCCGTGCCCAGCCGCTGGCTGCTAGCTGCTAATTACAGACCAGGCGAGACAGGAGCTGGCGGTTAGCCCCATGCCAGAGCTCCAGGCTCAGAGGGCGGCATTCAAAGAGTGTCCCCAGGTGCCTGCTGGTGGCCATGGCCAGAGGGATGACCGTCCACTGGGGAGAGACTGGTGGCCCCATTGACGAGAGGGCAGCCTGGAAGTGGGCACAGACACTGCTCAGCACCCCAACCTGCAGTCCTCCTGGCCCAAGCCTCCCTTGGGTGGCCTCTGCCTCCATCACTGCCTCCCTGCTGTCACTGCCAGGGCAGGCAGGTATGCCTTAGACTGTCCAGCGATGCGGGATCCAGCATCAGGTGTGTGTTTCCTGAGGCCAGGAGGCCAGGAGCTGCTGGGTCATCCTGGCAGTGGAGCAAAGCAGAGGCCTGGTTCCTGGCACGGGCAGGAGGCGGTGGGGGTGCGCAGGACGGGGCTGTGAGCACAGCTGGGCCTGGGGCTGCAGGCAGGCTCCAGCCCCTAGAGATACCTGAAGAGTCCATGGTCTTGGACGGCAGGGCTGCAGCCAGGAAGCAGAGTTCCCAGCAGGGCGACAGGTGCTGGGAGCCAGGGGGGTGAGCAGGGGACAGGACCATGTAGAAGCTGGACCAGAGCCCTAAGGCCAGCCAGTGAGGCCCCAACCAGCCCCCGCCAGCGGTCCCAGGCTTGGTCCCTGCAGTCCCTCCAAGAATGACCCCAAAATGAGCCTCCTGAGTCCCTGTGCCTGTGAGCGTGGCCTTGTGTGTCACCAGGACCTGGCGGGTGTCACAAGGCCCTGGAGAGGGGAGATTGACCTCAACCATTCCCATGGCCCTAAAGTCCAACACGTGTCCTAAGAGGGAAGCAGGGCCACCTGACCACAGAAGAGTGACTTGGCCACAGGCTAAGGAGCCTGGCAGCCACCGGGCACTGGAAGGACCCCAGCCTTGGGGGAGCCTGCCCTGCACACCTTGACTTTCACCTTCAGGACTCATTTCCAACGTCCGACCTCTAGAAGCAAGGAGGTGTGACCAGTTGCTGCAGGACCCTGGGGGCCGTCAGGGGAGCAGGCCAGGAAGGCGGGCTCCTGGGGTAATCATTGGAGGCGGCCGGCTTTCTCGCTACCTCGTACCTTCCTGTGCTGTTTGGATTGGCTTTCAACAACAGTCTTATTTTGTAAAACGTCGGGGAGGACTGTTTTCCCGGACTGTTTCCCCTAAAGCGGAGACTCTCACGCCCACCACCTGGTTCAGGTGTACCTGTGAGCGCTGACTCACCGCGGAGGAATCTGCCGGCCCTGGCTCCGCCCCTCCCTCCCCGCCCCTCCTCCCCACCCTTTTCTCCCATCACCTCGCCCCTGGCAGGAGAAAAACATCCTGGTGACAGCCGCCTCCCTTCCTGTACTGACAGACTGCAGGTGGCCCTTCCCCAGGGGCACCGAGGTGGCCCTGGTCTATGGAGGGTCTTCACCCGCTGCCCTCTGGGCGCGCTACCCCCGCGGCACTCTGACTTCTCGGCATGCTGTGTGTTCAGGGCTTTGCAAACACAGTTTCTGTTTTCATGTCCATGACAGCAAGTGCCTAGGGCCGCGCTAAAGGTCCTAGGAAGGGAAAGCAGCCACCGGGGCGACCGGAGCCTGGCCCGTGTCCACACCGCCCGCAACCGCCTGGGCGCCGGGGTCTCCAGGGCGGGTCTGACCTCAAGGTCCACCCGGTCAGGTGGATGATGCTGGTCACAGGCTGCAACCAGCCTGGCACAGGGAGGTGATGGGGGCTGTCGCGACCCTGTCGAGGGAGGGCACTTCCTGCACCCTTTCCCCACCCCCGTGGGAGGGGTCAAAGCCCCGCTTGTTCCTGCTGCTGGCTCTGTGGACTTGTGTGCCGGGCAGCGTGGCAGGCCTGTGCCGCCTCACGGCCGAGAGGCGGGAGCTTGGCCCGTGCGTGCACCCCAGCGCCAGCGCCCATCGGGCAGCAGGCCTGTTGTCTCCTGCTGGCCCAGGCAGAGGCCGGGTCGTGTCTCCCCTCTGCCCTGACTTCCTGTGGGTTCCTGGGCACAGCCGTGCCCGTGCACCCGCTGGAGACTACAGCCAGACCGTCCCCACGGGCTGCGCATGAGCTGAGACCCCACCCTGCGCCCTCTCCTTCCAGCCCGTGATGCGCCATGCTCCTGTGCGCATGCGTGAGGCCCGTTGTCTTAGCCCTGCTCTTCTCAGCCGGAAACGGCGGCCAGTGCGCGCAGTCCTGAAGCAAAAATGAGAAAAGCCCGGCGTGCGTGGTGTGTGGGTGCGTGTGTACGCACGTGTGTGCGTGTTTGTGGTGTGCACGCATGACGTGAGTGAACACACGCACATGTATCTGCATGTGCCTGTGTGTGCCTGGGTGTTCGCGCATGCTCGCAAGCGTGTGCGGGTAGCACGCCCGTGCGTGTGTTGGAGTGCACGTGTGTGCCGGTGTGGGTCTGCGCACACATGGACAGGCGTGCGTGTGTGTTCATCTCTGTGCTGGTGTGCATGTGTGCAGGGTGTGGTCTCAGCCCCCAGCGGAGTTGGGGTGTAAGGCGAGGATGTGGGGTGGGGTCTCAGCTCAGGGGCAGCAGGTGGGGACGATTCTGGCTGAGTCCCCAGTGGGTCTGGTGTTGGTTTGATGCACCTTCTTAGGGCAGCGCACAGGCAAGCAGGTGACAACGGGGACCTCCCCACCTCATCGGTGGCTGCAAGAGTGAAAAAGGACAGTAAAATTGCCTGGGTCAAACTACAAACCCTGGTGTCTGAGCGGAGGCCGGCCCCTGGCACAAACCAGCCCCTGGCCTAACCCTGTCCACGGGACAGACCTGCGTGCCTCCCCTGAGAGGGCTGAAGGCGGCCACTGGCTTCTCCAGGAGGCACATGGACCCCTGCTGCCCTGCTGCTCCCTCCCTGCCGTGGAGTCCCACCTCCTCCCGACAGCCTCCCGACAGCCTCCCGACAGCCTCCCGACAGCCTCCCTTTACAGGCACAACAGTGTGCGTCACTTTCAGGATGCGTGGCTTTATTTTTCCCCTAGAGAAGCGGATTTTCTGGTTTGTGCCTCAGTGTCTGTGGGTGTGCCCATGCCTGGCACAGTGGCCTGCCCTGGGCTCCTCTCACCCTGAGTCAGAGGTTGTACCCATTCTGCAGGTCGGGAGTCAGAGGCAGGGAGGGGAGGGGCTCGCCCAGCTCCTGGCTGAGCAGGAGCGCGGGCCCAGGTCACACGCTGGAGTCCGGGTGGGCGAACTAGTTGCCCAAGTCCATGTGGCTGGAGTTTCCGAGCCCCGGACCTGCCTCAGGAGCTGGGGACCAGGAGGAAGCCAGACCTGCGGGCAGACAAGCTCTGCTGAGGGTGTGGCTCTGTGGATGCCCAGCTAGCCGTGGCTGGGGACAAGCTTGCTGCTGGAGTGACAGCAGAGCTTGGGCTCATGGGGAGTAGGGGCAGGAAGGCCTCGCCAGGCAGGGGACCCCGAGCCACAGGCTTGGGGGTGTGGCTGCCCTGGTGTCTGAGGGCCGCAGCAGGTCGGGACACAGTGGTGTGGGATGAGGAGTGAGCCTGGGGCCAGCAAGTGGGGTCCGGCCATGTCCAGAGAGCTGTCCAGCTGCTCTGGTGGAGCTTGGGAGGTGGACAGTGAAGGAAGTTGTCTGTCCCTGGGCTCACACTGCACAGAAGGAGCCGAGCACCTCCCGGGAAGGGCCTGGATTTCCCTGGGAATGGCAGGTGAACGAGGGGGTGCAGGTGTCCCTGGGGAGGACTGAGTGCCCAGCCTGTCCTCAGCCTGAGAACGCAGGCTCTGGGAACGACCTGTAGGTTCCCGGGGACCCTGGCTGGCTGGCCCTCCCGGACTGTTCCCGTCTGGAGCTGGGGACGAGGGAAGGTACAGAAGCGGGACCTTGGGAAACAGCCCCGGTTGGCATTCTTCTTGCAAGGCTGCTTTCTCCTCCCTTCCCTCTGTTCCAGCATGTTCTGCCCAGGAACCGGTTCTTCTGGTTCTGTGAATCCAGGCCTTGGAACCCAGCGTGGAGTCTAAACTTGACCTTACCATTGGCTTATCTTGGGGAGTCGAGCTGGGGCCCACAGAAAGGTCCTCCGACAGGGCCAGGCTTGCCGTGGAGCGGGACCCTCCCTCCCTCAACTCAGCAGGAGGTGTCCTGGAAAAGGAGGGGCAGAGGGGCTTTGGGAGCCGTCACCATCTGCTCTCACCCACGCATGTCCTTGAGGTTAGATAGCGTGTGGCACTTACCTGGGGTGGGGGCTCCAATTTTCTGTTTTACAGACAAGGAAGCAGAGGCCGAGGGAGGCTGAGTAGCCTGCCACTGCCCTGTGCCCAGCGAGGTCAGGCCAGCTTGCGCTGGAGACGGGTTTTTATCGGCTAAGCTGATATTTCTCCAATTGGGGTCCCAGACCAGTGGCTTCAGCTCCACCTGGAACTTGAGGGGAAGGCAGATGCCAGGGTCCCTCCTGGCCTCTTGAATGGGACTCACTCTGCCGTTGTGTTTCGAGGGCCTCCCTGGAGATCCTGGTGCAGGTGCGGCTTCCTCAGTTGATTGCCAGCGTTGCTGGGCACCTGCTTCCTGAATTGGCCATGCTGAAGGACACTGCTAAAGTCCCTGGCCACCAGATAGAAACCAGGGACGGGTCAGCTGCCTCCCCAGGGCCGATGGTGAGTCGCCTCTGACTTGGAGCAAAGCATCTGTTGTCCAGGGGTCGAACTTCCTCGGGTCCCACGGGCACAGCAGGAGCCCTACAGCCCAGAGACCTGGGCAGGGCTGAATCCCGGGCCAAGAGAGTCCAAGAAATTTGCAAATGGCCTCTCTTGAGCAGCTGATGGTCACGGAGCAGTTGCTGCGTTTCAGGTTTGGATCTCAGGCTAACTGAGCAGGCCAGCGGGGGCTCCCGGATATGTTTAGCCCAGGACTGTTTTGTAGTGGTTTTTTTTTTTTCTTTTTTTTTTTTTTTTTCAAATTTCAAGCCTAATAGGAAACCATGTCTGTTGACCCAGCTCCTTGGGAGGCTGAGGCAGGAGGGTCAGTTGAGCCCAGGAGTTAAGGATCAGCCTGGGTGACACAGAGAATCTGTCTAGAAAACAAACAAACATAGAAGACCAGCAGCGGTGGCGTTCAGACCTGCGTCTGTGCCTCAGCCTTGGCCAAGGACGACTTTGAGAACCCATCCCCACCTCCTGAAGGAGAAGGTGATGCTGCTCTGCCTTGAGGCAGGAGGTCACCAGGCCGGTTCCACCTCCACCTTTATGCTTAGACAAGGTGACAGGGGGCCCAAGACAAAGTGTGGACCACCAGTTACGGGGCTGCCAAACCCCATGCCTGCAAGAAAAGGCTCAGCAGGAGTATCACCAGAAACAAGCCAGGCCCCGGCGCCTGGGGTCGCTCCGTCGCCCTTCTCCCCGTCCCCCTCCCCTCCCTCCCAGGGCGGCCCTTAAATTCTGGCTACTCTGGTAAAACCGAGAGAACCACTCCCTGGTTCCACCTAGCACCCTGACACCGGTGGGACAGGCCGTCCCCTGTGCAACTGGCCTTCTCCCTCCCTGTCCTTCAGGGGATGCACCTGTGTGGGAAGATTAAGGGTGGCCTTGGACCGAGGGTGGTCCTGCAGGGCAAGTCCACTGGTGGCCCTGGGCTGTCACATCATCCTGGGCGCTTTGCTGGGCTGAGGGGCACCACATCCCTGGCCCAGCAATCTAGTGGCCGTCACAAGGCAGGGGTCTGCACAGAGCCTGGGGACTATTCGGACTCCGCCTCTAAACTGCTGAAAAGTCACATGGCAGGGGGGCATGGACTAAGGGAGGGAACAACTGTCGCCGTTTAAAAAATTGCTTTATTTGTTCTGATGAGCTATACGTGACAGCAGAATGCATTCTGTCAGGCCGGTGGGGCCTCACTCCCCACTCTCCTGGTTGTGCATGACGCAGAGTTACAGAGGTCGTGTAACCGTGTGCAATAGGGTAATAATGTCCCATTCATTCTGCTACCATTCCCACCCCTCAGACCCCCTCCCCTGCCTTCAATCCCCTCTCTCTAATCCAGAATACCTCTACTCCCTGCTTATTGTGAGTTAGCATCTGCATATCAGAGGAAACATTTGGCCTTTGGTTCTTTGGGATTGGCTTATTTCACTTAGCATGATAGTCTCCAGTTCCATCCATTTAGCAGCAAATGCCACAATTTCATTCCTTTTTAAGGCTGAGTGATATTCCATGGTGTATATGTACCACATTTTCTTTATCCATTCATCTGTTAAAGGGCATCTAGGTTGGCTTCATAGTTTAGCTATTGTGAGTTGAGCTGCTATAAACATTGATGTGGCTGTGTCACTGTAGCATGCTGATTTAAAGTCCTCTGGGTATAAACTGAGGAGTGGGATAGTTGGGTCAAATGGTGGGTCCATTCCAAGTTTTCTGAGGAATCTCCATACTGCTTTCCAGAGTGGTTGTACCAATTTGCAGTCCCACCAGCAATGTATGAGTGAGCCTTTCCCCCCATATCCTCACCAACATTTATTGTTGCCTGTGTTCTTGATGATTGCCGTTCTGACTGGGGTGAGATGGAATATCAGTGTAGTTTTGATTTGCATTCCTCTAATTGCTAGAGATGTTGAACATTTTTTCATATATTTGTTGATCTATTGAATTTCTTCTTCTGTGAAGTGTCTGTTCAGTTACTTAGCCCAGGAAGCCTGTCGCCTGCCTCCAGGGTCTGGCTAGGATCCAGGCGGGGTCCCCATTCTCACTCCCAGGCTCACAGTCCTCCCTGGGGGCGCCAGTCATCCTTCAACTCTGGAAAAGGTACAAGGCAGCTGCGGGTGGCTTCTGTCCCCTTGGCTGCCAAGGGGGGGCCGTCTCTTCCTGCGGAGGAGGCGGGGCCCCTCTGTAGTTTCACTCCCCTCTAGGTGTTGGGGAGGCAGAGCAGGTGTTCCCTTTGGTGGCCTTGACAGGACATTGTAAATTAGTCACAGAAATAATGCAGACGGGCACACACGCAGGGAGGAAGCAGAGACCCAGGGCTCGGGGCAGGGGGGACAAGAGCAAGGGCGGGACCTGCAGGCAGGAGCCACGCCCAGCCTTCCCCGCAGCCCCAGCCCGCGCAGACCAAGGCCCACACTGGCTCCGAGGGTGCGCAGCGCGGCTGGCGGGCGGCCACCCCAGTGCCCCTCCGGTCCCAGCCTCCCTTGCTGCAGGAGCTGACCGAACATCTCTGCAGCAGCCACCTGTGACCTTGGGGGCAGAGCCACCTGTGACCTTGGGGGCGGAGCCGAGACCCACTGAGATGCCGCCTGGGCCTCTGGGGCCTCGGCAGCTCCGCAGGGACGCGGCTCCGGTCCTCACGGCTGGGCTGTTGACTGAGGCCCAGAGCGTCACCACCTCCGCTTCCAAGTGACAGTGATGGGGGTGGGGGGGCTCCAACCTCTGGAGGGAGCCGGCTCCCCAGACTTCCAGGCACTAGGTTCTGGGAGGGCTCGCCTCCGTCCCCAGAGGTGGCATGTGGCCCCTGGCTGATGAGTCCCAGCACTGAGCAGGGAGGTGGAGCTGGGAGTGCCCCTGGCCCAGTGGTCACCGGTGCACCTGCTACTCCTGTAGCCACGGCGTGACCCTGACCGTGTGTTGCTTCCCCTGTCGCGCACACCCTGCGTCCCAGGCTCCCCTCCTCTGCGAACCCCCCCGGGGCCAAAGGGCCCTGCAGCTGTCATGCCCCGTCCTGTGCCTCCTCTCAGTCTCCTGGGAGCCCCCGGGGCCTGCCTCCTCCCTCTTCTCTACCACTGAAGCACCGCCCTTCCTGGTCAGTCCTGTGGCCGCTGCCCCGGGGAAGGCCCAACGTTACCTCTGTGGAAATCAGCCGGGCGTGGTGGTGTGCACCTGTAATCCAAGTGACTTGGGAAGCTGAGTCAGGAGGATCGCGAGTTCAAAGCCAGCCTCAGCAACTTAGCGAGGCCCTAAGCAACTCAGTGAGACCCTGTCTCTAAATAAAACACAAAATAGGGCTGGGGATGTGGCTCAGTGGCCGAGTGTCCCTGAGTTCAATCCCTGGCACCTAACTTCCTTGGTTGGCAACCCATTAGCCACTGGGTCCTGGGTCCACCTCTGTGCTCACACCCTACCTCCTCCCCTGCTGGAGGGTGTGCCTGCAGAGGGCAGCGGGGGCTGAACGGTCACTACTTGTTCATCCCCGTCATCCTCCTTAGCCCTTGGATATGGGTTTGAGTAAACAAGTGTAAGCAGAGGCTGGATGGCTGAATATGTCCTTAGCATCCCAGAGGAGTCGGAAGAATGATGGAAAGAGGCCCCTTGGTCATTAACAAAGCAGAGGGAGAGAGAAGCCTCCCAGAGAGCCCCAGATACAGTAGATTTATCAAGTCCCAAGAAGGGGACCATCAATAAGGAAAGCCCAGCCAGAGCAGCTTAAGAAACAAGAGAGAATGAACTTGTCCTCTTACATGTCTCAGACTTACTTCAGGGGTTCAGTGAGGTCCACGAGGACCCTGTTCTTCCTCTCTGGGCTCCACCATCCTCAGTTTGTCCTTTTCTCAGAATTGCTTCCCAATGCCAAGAAGGCTGCCACGGCTCCTGACATTAGATGCAGCAACACTGTTCAAAGTAGAGGAGTGAATCTTCTTTGTGTTCCTTTTTAAGTGTGAGGACATATTCCCCTGAAAGTCCCCAGCAGGTAACCCCTTGTGTCTTCTTGCTCAGTATTTTTTTTTTTTTTTTTTTTTTTT